>JAHDVE020003979.1:0-24490 GCA_022606495.2 Halesus radiatus
GTCCAAAATTTTTTTTTTATTATTTTTCACCTGACCGCTCCGTGAATTTGTTACATGTATTCATAGTAATAACATAGTAAAATTTCAGCGAGATAGCTCAAGTAAAAAGGGGTGCTCAATCGAGTGTTGTTTTTGAAATTTTTGTGTAAAATGCTTAATTTGTACTTTTTATTATATTATAATAAAACTAATATAAAACTATTTTCCACTTAATTTTATTTGACTGTAACCAGGTTCAGCCTGTCAAGACCATCTTCAGGCTTATATGCACAAATATGGGGGAGGGTAAGAGGGGTGGTCTACAAGGATTTTATTTGAATATGTGGGTTTTCTTACAATTGTTACTAAGTGGTCTTTGGCTGTCTAATTTCAAATTATTTTGGTTTTTTCCAGTAGGCATAATTACCTCGGGCTTGTAGCTTTACTTCAATATTGTTTGGGAAAAACCTTACAAGTATCATGCATTAATAATGACCTAATTTTTAGTGTTGTCAAATTGTTATTATATTTATGGTGATATAATTATTCCAGGTCTACTGGAAAAAACCAAAATAATTAGAAATTAGACAGCCAAAAACCACTTAGTAACAATTGTAAGAAAACCCATATATTCGAATAAAATCCTTGTAGACCACCCCTCTCCCCCTACCCTATATTTGTGTATATAAACCGTGAGTTATGAATAATTATTATCAGTCTGAATATGGCAGTGTGCTAAACTATTAAATAAATATTAAAATAAAGTACTTAAGAGTTTTATAGACAAATTTAAACACTTATTTCGTAGACTGTGAAGTGAATCAGTGTGATATAATGTGTTCATCTACTCGAAAAAAAGACAAAGTTTTTCTACTTGGGGTTCGAGATATTGAGCCATTGATGAGGTTTAATCAACTTCCTACTCTTCGGCAAGTTTTACTCCGTTTTCACCACATATTAAATGAATCAAAAATGTGAAAGACTCCGCGCATATACTTATTCCAGAACTTATAAAAGTATGGAGTAAATCTAGTATTCCGGCCGGACAACAAAATCATTGCATTGAAAAACTGATTAAGTTCATAAGAATTGGTTGCTATTGAAGAAAAATCGAGGAAGAAATTCTGAAGCACAAAGAAAAAGAGAGTATTTGTTTACAAAAGAACTAGACAAAATTTTTGATATTGCCCATGGAAGCGCTTTGAATTTGATCAAAATTGCGGAAGACAGCGCGTTTCTCATCGATCAAAGAGGAGAACGTAAGATGATAATGACCTCAATCGACAAGAAACTAGAAAAGGTCAAAGAACGCTCTCTAAAACGGAAACAAAGATCTGAAGAATTGAGAGAAATGGCTGAAATCAAGGACTCTTTCTTGCAATTACCTTCTGAGACTTGGAATGACAATGTTGATTACCTTCAAGGCAAAAGCTGCGTCACAAATTTGCGTGTTGTTAATGATACAGCGGAGAGAGGAGTTGAACTGTTTGAAGATTACAACGCGTTACTCACTAAGACTGAGGAAGAAAAGCAATTTTTACTTCACATCGTTGAACAAAACAGAAAAATCGTTTCCACTGAAACATCCAAAAGGAGTTAACAAACATAGTTTTGAAAGATTGCGACTAATATTATGTTAAGCATTACTTTGTTACAAAATTTTATTCATATTTAAATAATTTGTATACTTATTTGATTAAAATACTTGTAATATTAATAAACCTTAAATTACGTGTTTTATTTAAAATCCTGAAATTTTGTCAAAAACTTATAATTCGATGAGCACCCCCTTGTATATAAGATAAGGGGCTGAAATTTTTAACACATCATAGCAATGGTAGGTGTAACAAATCAAGGGTACGGCTACACCTATATTTGATTATTTTTTTTTTACTATATAGGCCTGGACCACCTTAACGAGTATATATATATACTATAATAACAGATACTATGTACTATGTAGTATATCTGTTATTTTACAATTATGTTAGGTTAGGTTAGTTAGTGTAAAGCGTATTTGAGGTAAACCTTCACAAAACAGCGCTATATTTTACTCATGCATGCAATCCCACAGTTAGAAAATTTCGTTTTTTTTTTTATAGATTTTTTTCCACTTTTATCGAGCATTTTTTAGTTTTATATATTGCAGAAAAGGGGTATTTTTTATTCCCAAGACCAATGATGGTTGATTAAATAATATTTTTATAATATTGATAATAAACCCACTATTACATAAGTATTATATAATTTAAATTGAAAGAGGTGGGCTTGGGCGTGTAATCTGCAAGTATGTTGCCCGTTTTATGCTGATGATGCGATGCTGATTGCTAACAGTATGGAAGATCTACAGTCTCCCAGAATGAGCTAATGATGAATGTTATTTAGACAAAGGTCATGGTGTTTGAAAGAGAGAACGAAAACAGTGTGCAATATTGTTGTGAATGAGGAATACTTGGAGCAGGTCGATGAGTTTGTGTATTTGGGAAGTATATTTACGAGAGATGGAAAGACTGATAGGGATATTGAAAGAAAGGTGAATGCAGGAAACTCCATTAACAGAGTACTGAACGCGGTTGGCGCAAACAAAAACTTGTCCAAAAAAGCGAAGCTAGCAGTCCACGATGGAGTGCTGATTCCAACCCTGATGTATGGCAGTGAGGCATGAAACTGGCAGAGGAAGAATGAAAGCAGACTTAATGCTATAGAAATGAAATCTCTGAGACGAATGTGTGGTAAAACCATGAATGATCATGTGAAAAATGTTGAGATTAGTAAAGAATGCAAGGCTGATGTAAGCATAGTGAGCAAGATTAAGAAAGGGACACTTAGATGGTTTGGGCATATAGAGCGAATGAACGAAGAAAGGAGTGTAAGGAGAATATGACGGGAATGAGAATGGAAGAAGAAGCCGGGGACGACCGAGGAAGACATGGCAGGATCAAGTGAATCAAATACTTGAGTCAGGTCATGTCAGAAGTCGGAATAACAGAAGCAAGAGGTGTATGCCAAGATAGAGTTGTTTGGCGGTCCGTCCTCTCTACCTACACCTGCGGGGAAACGGCGTGATGGTTAGTTAGTTATATAATTTATTTCTTCAATGCATTGAAAATGCAAATAATGTTTGAAGAAATTTGCTTTAATGAAAATCTTGCAAAGTAGTTTCCCCCACACCTGGACTTCATCAGGGTAGTATAATAACTAATTACCGAAATGGGCACAAAATTATGGGTTCAAGTATTCTTTTTATATTATTACGTTTACTAAAATGAAAAAAATATTGATTTTTCAGAAGAATTTGATGGGAAAGACATTTTTCTGTTTGGCATTCCAATAAAGTAATCAATAATTTGATCAAAACATATTAATAGAATTAAGAGGCATTTCGATGGGAGTTATACTTAGGATTAATTATAAACGACTGTCGAAATAATCTACCCCTCTAAAAGCAATACAAACAACATAAAAAATGCAGTTCTTTTCAGAACTTTTAACCTTTTTACGGTGTTCCATTATGCCAAGTAAATTATTCATAATGGATGGAATATGCGCGGAATAATCTGAAATTCGGAAAGGGTTTACATTACACGCATTTGTCAATTCATGATCTGACCAGATATTGGCTGAATTGACAAGTGCGTCTGGTTCCCACTCAGGCGTCGTGGGTTCGTTTCCTCTTCTGGCTATGTCCTCCATATTAATGCACAAGCAACATCTTCCGCTTATTTTGATGATAGTGGGAGTTTTTGTCATTGTCTGGTTATTCATGATTCGGGAATGATTGTCTTTTTTTAAAAATTGAAGATAAAAAAAAGTTATGAAAGAAATTAGTTAAAATAGCAACAAAAAACAATATGAATGATTTTCAATCAGTTCAAAGTCAAAACATTTGATAATGTTGATTAGAGGTTTGAAAAAAAGGAGGACTACTATTCTTGAATTTTTGAGCAATTCAAAAATTCTTAAATATTGCCAACATTTTTATTAAGTATAAGAAATACACAAAATATGTACCTAACCCATTTCCAGAAATAATGAAAAACTATCCCCTTTAGAATTACGTTCAGTCGCTTTGTAGAATTCATCTCTAGAGTACCATGATTCGTCCACGCTCGTATAGCACAATAATCGTACCCGTTATCATTGTTTTCATAGCAGAATAACACACTTTGACGATCATTCTAAGAAAATTGATGAGCAGTCCACCAGAGCCTCACAGCAACCGTAGGAACAACAGAATTAGTTTACCCGTATCCCTCAACACAGCACACAGAACACAGGACACAGCACACTGACAGAACACAGAGCACACGGAGGCTAACGATCCAACAGAGATAGTCCGGCAGTTAGTGTGTTACGCCCTAACGATTATTAGATTTAGTTCCCCGTTACTCGATGTGCAGATTCAAGTTTGGATCAACATGGCCGCCTATAGACGGCAAACGAAGCGTGATTTATGTAAATTTATCTGTTTCTGCCGATTCCTCTGATACACACACACTTCAATACTAAAAGTACAGCGGCAGTGGCGCAGACCATCCAAGAGCATATTTTCTGTTTTGAAAATACCCATCAGCTTTTCTTTGTCGTGAAAAATGAACATGATGCTATTTCATTGAGAGAAGTGTTGAAGGTCCTGAAAATTCCAGAGTGAACAAATAGCGTTTTAACATGAAAGATACGTATTCATTTAGCGTTATTGTGTTTGATTCACAGAACTCCGTTTCGAAATCTAAGCAATTTAATTCTTAAAAATAATTCTTATATTTGACACACGCGTTTAAATTTATTGCCTCAATAGCATTCACGTCATTATAAAACAATTAAGAAAAACTTACCATCATTAAAAGCGAGGAAGACAGATTTCTACTGTGGGTATCTCGCGAAATGGAAAATTTTACTAATCACAATAATTTTCTGAGTAACTTCGTTTTTTCCGAAAATATTAATAATAATAATAATAATAATAAATGTTTATTCCGGTATGTGGGGAGGTTAGTGCAGTCCCACACATTCCATACAATAATATACATTCAATAGTTATAAAAATATACAAAATATAAACATACATCACATCGTAAAAATAAATAAATAAAGAAAAATAATAATTTAACTAAATAAGAGTAGGATAACTCCTTAAGGGTGCTGCGGCATTTATATTGTGAGGGGCCAATATATTTGTCCAGTATGCGTCGATGCTGGAGGCTGGACTGAGGCGGGCTTCCATGATGAGGATATTCCTGGAGCTGTTTATTCTTTCCCTCATTCCAGCCACCCTGGATCTTATAAGGGCTGCAAAACCGGAAACTCGCCCTCCGTGAACATACTGGAAGCACTGCAGTATCTGGGGAGGCCAAACATTATGCGGAAGGCGTTATTGTACTGTACGCGAAGTCTTTCCATACTACTCTTTTTGTAGTTTGCCCAGAGTTCGCAGGTGTACAACGTTGCGCAGAAGGCAAGGAATAGAGTCCTTTTCACAGCGGTACTACAAAGGCGAAATCTTCTACTGAGCATATTCGATTTTACGCTGAGAGCTCGTCTTTGCCTATCAATGTCTTCATCATCCATCAGAGTACTGGTGATTATGTGTCCTAGGTATTTGGTTTCTTCAGTCACCTTCAGGATCACACCGTTCAGGGTAGCTGCAGGAATACTAGTCGGGCCTTGTCTATATCTTATGACCAAAAGAGCTGTTTTATTGGGGTTATAAGACATGTTTGTTTCTTCAGCAAACTCTTCACAGATCTTCAGGAGAATGCGCAGCCCTCTTATAGACGGTGCCATTAGTACCATGTCGTCCGCATAACTGATGTTGTTCAAACACTGTCCTCCAATGTGGCAGCCTACCCTTGCATTGTTTAGCCTTTCAGTTAGTTCGTCCATGTAAAGGTTGAACAATATCGGGGACATGCATCCACCCTGTCTGACGCCGCTCTTTAGGAGGAAAGGTTCGGAAAGACCATCTTTCCACCTTACTAGGTTTTCCTGCTGTCTGTGCCACAAGTCAAGGATGTGTATCACCTCCGATGATATTCCTCTATCTCTGAGTTTAGCCCATAACAACGGGTGAGAAACCCTGTCGAAGGCCTTACTCAGGTCAAGGAAACATGCGTATGAGGTGGTTTTCTTATTTCTATAGTACTCTAGTGTTCTTTTCACAGTAAATATGGCTGCATCGGTAGAGGTCTGCTTTTTGAAACCCATTTGGTTGTCATTAGTTTCCATGCTGGGTCCGACTCGGTCCAGTAGTAAACGTTCGAATAATCTTGCGACGGCAGTAGCAATTGAGATCGGTCTATAGCTGTCCTGGGTGGTTGAGTCCGACGATTTAGATTTGAGAATGGGTGTTATTATAGTTCTTGTCATATTATTTGGTAAGTATCCATTCTTCAAAATATCATTAAATAGCCTCGCCAGCAGCTGTAAAATTGGTCCTCCTGCGTGTTTAACGTGTTCAAAACTCAGTCCGTCATGGCCTGCTGACTTCCCAGTTTTCATGTATCTCATGGCGGTGTTAATCATGTCTACTGTGATTGAGATGGTGCTGTCTTCATTTGTGAAATGACTAGATGGTGATTCACTTGAGGAGATCGGGGAAGTCGGAGTAGTGGTTGAGAAATGTTCTGCGAAAATGTTTGCGATTGATTTAGCGTTCGTTTCTCCATTTATGTTGCTTGGAATTTTACACCGTATGTTGCATTGTTTATTCGACTTATTCCAAAACTGTTTGAAGTCACGATTCTCTAAATCTCTAGCTATTTTATCCATCTGAATTTGTTGTGATTCTCTGTGACATTTTTTCAGGGCTAGTTTGAATGCTGCACGCTTTAACTTTCTTTCTTCCGCGATGGGGCCTGCGTGAGGTCTGCCATTCTCAATCCAAATCATCATTGCATGTCTAGATTCTGCGTATTTTTGTGCAACAAAATCGTTCCATCCGCATATTTGTTTGTATTGTGGTGAATTATGTTTACGACTGCTAAATGCTGAGATCGCCGCATTTCGAAGTGCGTCCACTATATGTGTGTATAGAGCATCAATGTTCGCACTTGCAGGGTTGCCACTTCCGTCGTACCATATTAGATCTTGTTGTATTTTTTGTAGAAATACTTGTGAATTTATGTTATACCTTTGGATATCGCGTGCATTTTTAGGATTCCATTTTGCTGGGTCGGTTTTCATACATGTATATATTTCGGTTGTTGGTATTCCGTCCGACTGTAGGGTCAACTCGAGAGGCCGATGATCAGTCCAGTCCACGTCGTAGTATATTTTCATATCTAGAACTTGCTTGAAGATATTTTTCGTCACTAGACAATGATCAAGCCACCTGGTGGTGTGATGCGCGTCACTTATATAAGTATAGGAGTCTTTTGGTAATAATTCGGTATCGGCACATACATACTCATATTCTTGACAGAAAGATTTCAGTTCTATTCCGAAGAGTGAGTCGGGATTTGCATTAAAGTCTCCGATGATGATGGAATTAGTGTAATCCTTTTCGTCAATAATTGCTTGTAAGGTGGCGAGACAATTGACGTACTCCTCGAAGTGATCTACGGTGCAGGTTGGCATATACAAGGTGAAGATGCATAATGTTTCAGAATTAAGGCTCACCTCAATACCCGCCATGCGACAGTTACTCAGTGGGATCGTGGCAGCCCTGAGACATTGCCTGTACAGCACCCCCACTCCACCGTGCGGCCTGCCTAGCAGCGGGCCCATCGACGTATTGACGGCAGAGGTGCCCAAGCTGTTGAATTCCGGGTGTATATGGGATAAAAATTCTAAGTCCGTTGGGAGTAACCACGTTTCCTGAATTAAAACCACATCATGTGAATCGCACAGGTCATATATAAATTTTTCAGAACTGCGGACGGATCTACAGTTCACCGAAATGATCTTCAAATTTTTATTTTGCATTTTGATTATTGTTATGTATGCGTGACTCTTTAAATCTTCGGAAAACAATTCCCTCCGGCCATAGTTCCTCAGCTAGATAATTCTTTACATCGTTTGCTTTAACCGCAAGTTTGAATGAGTTAAATGGAGTTACATGGAAAGGATTTATTCTTTCTACCTTTGCTCCATTTAAACCATTATCTTTTAGGTAAGTGATTATGTCATTTTCTGTAGTGTTAATCGCAAATCGTGATACGTATACCGATGCACTTATATCAGCAGATTTTAATGTCGCTGACTGCGCTTTGCCTCTCAGATTACGGGTGAGTTTCTTCTTGTGTGTGACAAGTTTAAACCCGCTCTCTTCGGTGACGGCTGGTCGCGGCCGTTGTATGTTCCTTCCCTGCTTGTTCATTCCTACACTCACACTAACGGTAGGTGTAATTGTGTGCAATGCTTGTGTATCGTGTGTGCACAATCCATTCGCACTATGTCTGTTGGTAGTGTTGGTCGGCGGCGTCGTCTGCACTTGTATCTTGCCTTTGCAAACATCTACATACGATTCAGGTTTTGCGTGTGTGTAGGTGTTGTTTACATCCCCAGAAGTTTGAGAAGTACCCACATTATTGTCATTGTCATGTTTTGACAGATTCGGAAGTGTTTTGTGCTCGTTGTGAACACTCATCTCTTTTATTTGATTACGAAGTGAATTTAGTTCTTGCATGATTTCAGCAGTGTTTGTGCTAGATGATTCATTGATATCGCTTTTAATTTGACGTATTTCGGACTTCATGGCGTTGAGATCTTTTAGTAGACGGGAGACATCCACACTGTCAAAGTTAACGGGCGGCAATTTATGTAGCTGTCTTGCGACGAACACTGGTAATTTTTCAGGGTCTGTCTCCTTAAGGGCCCTCAAGATGTCCTGAAGATCACGGCTGATCCTGCCGTCTCCCTTCCGGAGAGTGCGTTTGTCCGGTAGCTTGTCGAACAAGATGGTCTTGGCCAGCTTTACTTCCTCCTCGGAGAAGGTTGAAGTACACAGTTGTATAATCGAAACTTCATCTAGAGTGTCCGCTTTGTTTTGCATAAATGCAAGACACTCATTTATAATAACATTGCATGCGTTGCAAGTCATCGCGCTACGGTACGTCCTTCTGTCACGGCGGGTGACAAAAAGTCTGATAATAAATCAATTTAAACATCTTCAAAGTTGAAATTAGGTGGGTGGTAAATAAAATCTTATAAGTAAGTCGTCTCAATGTGGCCTAACCATAACTTGAGAATGGCTTTGAACGTCGAAACAGCTGTCACAAAAAATGTATTTTCACATCTTAATAATGACATCCTTAAATTTGATTTACAGTTAATTTCTAAAGAAAGAATGGAGTCCGTTATTTTTTTCGAACTACCATGTGCTTATGTCACGCTTAATTTTAATACATACAGCATATGGGTGCTTGTGGGAACGCCGCTGTCACTGCTTTCAGTCTACTTTCATCCTTCCTTTGCCAATGCCTAACTTCATTGCCGTACATCAGTATTGATATCAGAACTGCACGGTGGAAATTACTATTTCTAGATAAAAAAGGCTTTTCTTCTTCCACTTCAAAGGACTTCTAGAATATATTTTTGCACAGTATTTGGACCTTAATACGTTTAGACCTGATCCTCCCTCAAATATTTTCAGATTTTCCATTCTTTTTATAACTGTTTTACCTCTTCGACATATGGTCAATCATAATAAGGAAACGTCTAATTCAAGCACATTATAGGCATTTTATCTTAGGAGTGGCAAGTGCGCCAAGAAAATTTTCGATTAGTTTAGATATTAAGTCACGTCACCTAAAAAGCAGAGTAAGTACATTTACTTACATATTTTTTTTGATTTTATTTATCTGGGACCTTGCGCTATAATTCACTGAGTTATCCATACACCGGGGGTAGCGGTAGCTAGTTGGATTAGAGCACAGGGTCCTAGATAGATCATGGGGTCCTCGGTTCCCAGCTGCTACCGTTATATTTTCTGTTTCATGTCTCATTCTAAGGGTTGTTAATGTTATCTCCAATGATTAAATAATATGTTTATTATTTATGTTGAGGCTTACAAGCTTCAATAATATGAAAGAGGTTGGTTTAATAAACTTAATGAAAAGTATAAAATTAAAATTACCTGGCCACGGCACTGGGCCGCTGGCCGTGTGTCCGGCATCCGCATTTATTTTCTACATCCAACATGCACTCGACATTTCACTACAGCTGAAAGAGAATTTTCAATGCGGTGAATTCATTTCCCAGCATTTTATTTCGTGCATTTTTTTATGGAATTATTTTTAAAATCGCAGATTTGATATGTTTTCTAAAACACGCCTGTAAAAATAGTGCGCCTCGTAATTGGTACCGTTATTCGAAAACACAAATGAAGGTTGAGGAATAAAAGTATTTGAATCGTTGCGAAAAGTTTTGTTCTGTCACTTATCGAGTTTTTGCGAATATTTCAGGTCAGTAAACGATTGTTGGCTGATTACCAAACGGTTGGGTTAAATATCTTGTCAATATGAGGCTGTTTCCGGGGAAGTAAGCTTTGATAGATCAACTTTGGTGCTCCAGCCAAGAAGACAAGCAAAAGTTCAACATCAGTAATCTCCGCCTGTTATTTTCATTTAACCTCTTATATGAAATAATTCATTAATGGCAGTATTGATTAAGATCACTTTTAAAGACGGCAATGTTTACATTAAAGGCAAAATCGCTTTAATTTTAAAAACATATATTACATCTAAAATTATAAACACGATACGAATGTACCACCCCAGCCAGGAGCACTCCTGTCCCGGTGGGACCGGTACACAAGGGGGCACTGATTTGTTAGGACTTAGAACACGTGATCTGTGGATGAAAACGAGGTTGAAGTTTAGTCGACCGGTATACACGGCAACCTAAAAAGCCAATTTAAAAAAAAAAGTAGTATCTACAAATTAAAAACCTTTCCCTTTGTAACTTCTCTGTGGCATGCACTTATACATTATTATACCTTCATACATATTATAAATATGTTATATACCAACTATGCATCTTGTTATTTTTTAAGTTCTGTACACATAATCATTTTAATGTTAAAATATGTAAAAGCCCTTTGGGGCGTTAATGAATGAATAAATAAATAAATAAATAAATCTAACAGCCCCTTTGTTTGCCGCTTTACAAAAATGAAAAAAAAACCTATGCTAGTCATAACACTTGGACTGAATGGTGTACCTAAACTTGAGATTATTGTGGAACCCAAATATAACAATCCACTCAAATCAATCAACGCCTCGAATGCATCAGTTCAGTGATCTGAAATACTTTCTTACCAACCGTACGTGTAAAGTCCTGCATTGTGTACTGAAAACGACATGAAATCAGTCAAAAAATTATTAAAAAAAGTTGATTTTCTGATAACGATTGTTTAAAAAAAAGTCAAGCGTGCTTTGCTCGTTGCAAACAAATTACTTAGAAATAATGCGTCGTAGTACCCCGTGCTATATCTCGTGGCCCAACGGTTGCACACCGCTGTCTCAGACCTCGAGGGCTACATAACTTAAACAAAACTTCCACGAAAAAACAAAAGTGAAATAGAAACATATCTTATTAGAATATCTACTGATGTGATCCAATCATTGGTCCTCTATCGAATACACTTGCAAACTTTGAGGTCATTTTTACCAATATTACAACAATGCAATACCATATATCAATAAACAAATCGAATAATAAAGCTTTTACTAAAAAAAGGCTTAGATAAAAACCGGTGTCTGATTTACCAATAAACGTGGAATATAAACGTAACTTTATACTAATTAGATCGGAAAAGTACCTTACCTAGAATATCTATATGAATAGAGTTTAAACTCCTTACTGGAGCTCTAACCTACTTGTAGCCTTACTTATTTCTACCACTATTTATTTTGAATCCCATTACTAGGGCCTAAACGGGTCTTCTGTTATACAAAAAGATCTATTTTTATTAAAATGAACTTACTGAGGTTAACCGCAACTTTTCTTGTATCCTTCTTCAGCGATGGTAGTTTCTGCAGTAACAAAATTTCTTATATTTTAAGAATTATCTTTGTAGGTCGAACTTCTACTATCCTTGCTGCATACCCTGCCCAGCAAAGCTATGCCATCAGTTGTTCATAAAATCACTTTAATGCTATCCCGTCTAACAACCTGTTCAACTGATGGTTGTTTCTTATCTTCATGATCTCCCTCGCAAAAAATATCCAGTTTCATTGCTTGAAGAAAATTTTGTAGAGTTTGGAGTGGTCTTTCTCAATAGAAGTCACGATTTGAAATTTGAAAAATCTCTGAAAGCCTTAGTGCTGTGTTTGTCCGGTTGATTCTTCTGTTCTGGTAGAGTTATGTGACTAAAATAATAGTGGAGCGAATATGTGACGACAATTTTTATATAAACGCACACTAACCATCAACAAAAACAGTTAATTAATGGTCTCTTCGCCAAGCAGACGTGTTGTCATTTTGCACTCCTCAAGATGCTCAGTTGGCAGCCGACTTGGCTACTACTCAGCACATTCCACATACCAATGAGAAGTGAAATAACACAAAACTGCGCTATATAAATGTTTTCTTATTATTATTATTATTATTATTATATACCTAAAATAGTCCGATTTCCTAAAGTAAATTGTCTAACTTCAACATATTTACACCATTCTGAACAATTTAATATACTGTTGTTCTTTATACTGTGAAACTGCCTTCTAAAGAAAATGTCTTACATTAATGCTATAGCGTCGCTCTCATATTTATTACAGCGGTATTAAAAGAGCTTAACCATACGTGTTATAAGTAGCCATTCGGGTAAAGTGAAAGTTAAATGTAACCCTCAGCCGATGCTTACGGTTTACTAGGCATACGAGTTGTTCTGAAAAAAACGCTTATTTTCGGACACACTCATACGGTGAAAATTTCTAAAATTCTAACAATTTGTTGTTCTGGTAAAATAGAGAATACGATAAAAAATGTAATAAAATTATGAACCGTGAATCCTTGGAGCAAGTCAATGAGTTTGTTTACTTAAAAAATACCCCTTAAAGTAAATTAGTCTAGTGATACACACCCCATCCCTCGGCAAACCCAATAAATTCTCCACTAATTTGTGCAAGTATTGACAGCGAAATCAAACGGGTTTACTAACTCTACTTGGGCCAATGATTCTTCCATGGACAGAAAATATATCAAGTTTCATAACGAAATATTTCGCTCATTGCAAGTACAATATCGGGGAAGTTAGGCTATTTGCGGTGCTTTATCTCGCCATTTTCCTCTGTTAAATCAACAACAACTTGTTAGAGGAAGGGATGATAAAATATTTCAGCTTACGTCAGAAACATAAAAACCTTATTTGCTTTTGTGCAAAGCAGGAAAGGAAGCGGTAGTTGTTTAAATATAAAAACAAACGCAGCATTAAGCTTTCCACTTGTTCGTTGCAGAAACTAGAAGTTTTAATTTTTTTAACCGTGGCATAATTTTAAGTAGGAGAATTTTGCAGGTGAAGGAATACTTTTGTGTAATAGTTGCGCTCCGGGTTCGTTTGGCTGCTTCGGACGTTTTTACAACAAAGAGTAAACAGGCAATAGGTGCACAGTTTTATGAAAGAATTATCAAACGGTAGGCGCTCAAGTAAAACCGATATTGAACACCAATGTTTCTCAACGTGTAGCGCACGCCCCACCAGGTGGGGGAGGGGGCGAATTGATTGTTTTGGAGGAAAATATAAAAATTAATAATATTTGTTAAAATTTTTTGATAAAAATCGAATTTTTTGTTTTTATTTCATATTGCAACCATAATTACCAAAAAAAAGGTGGCAATCCTACCATAAATGTCAACACGACGCGTATCGAGAGACAGTTAATTCGTGTGTTTATGGGCTTCTATCATAACCTTAATTAATGAAACGCGTGGTAAGCTTCCCCTAGCAAACATGCAACTTTCACTTTTAAAATACGTTTTGACTCCGAACTAAAAAACTAATCGGCCTTTTCTGTTGCTGCTCGAATATTATTTTTAGTTTTGGGAGGAACGGCACCGAAATTTTTGAAGCGTTGAAGCGAGCCATGGCACAAAGAAGGTTGAGAAACACTTTTGTACCGCTTTGTAAACTATTTTTCGATAATGTATATGGATCAATGTGGGAAAATCGTTTATTCTTTATTCATTCTCATTTTGTCATATCCGGAGACTATAAACAACAAATTAGTATGGGAGAATAATGTAATAAAAATATAAAAAAATATTATTGTTTTTATGAAAACACCTCACAAGATTCTCAGCTGCCCGGAGTTCTCCGAATTAGAGGCGTCCCGAATTGGGGTATGTTGAAAGGCTAAAGGGAGTGTAGATGGAAAAGAGGAAGGTGGGAAGAACTTGGCTATTCAGATTTGGTCACCAAACACGACTTAAATCATTTCAATCAACATATCAAAACTGGATGCTAGTCTTTCTAAAAACAGTGGTTTAAATAAATGAATTCTTATTAATTTATTAATTATCATGCCACGAAGTGACTAAGCATATTTAAAATATAAATACTCGTACACCTTTAACCCATCCGTTGCGGTGCTAGATAATTCACCATGCTCTGGTGCTGTGCACACTGTTATAATTTTGATATTTTTAATTTGAATCTAAATGAATAGGTCACATTTATTACTCATGTCAATAATATTATGAATAGTATTTATATGTACAGATATGTAAATAAAATATTATATATTATTATTTTTATAAACAATAATTATTAATCTAAAACACTCATCCAAATTGAAAAAAACCTTCCGAGCAAAGATAAATGTCGCCGGCAGGACTCGAACCCGCACCTTTCTAATGTCCGGTTAGATGCTCTACCGTTGAGCTACGTCGGCTTATCGCAAAAATATATATTTTTTACAGGTGAAAATATAATAAAAAACAGTAATTATTAAAATGGAACACTAGTATATATTGATTAACTTGGCGGGTTTGCGATAAGCCGACGTAGCTCAATGGTAGAGCATCTAACCGGACATTAGAAGGGTGCGGGTTCGAGTCCTGCCGGCGACATTTATCTTTGCTCGGAAGGTTTTTTCAATTTGGATGAGTGTCTTAGATTAATAATTATTGTTTATAAAAATAATAATTGTTACCCTTTTGCGCTATGCACAAAAATCTTGTCTTAAGTTTTTAAGAACTTTAGTTTATCAATTAATATTATATATATTAGTTTTAAAAACAAGGAAAAAACATGGGCTATGAATAAAACGCATGACACGTCCATTACTGCCGGCAGACCGCCGACTACTACTGATGACCGTGCCACATGGCCTGATAGAATATTTCTAGGGGAAATGTTTTTACTGTTTTTTTTTTTTTTAATTTAATATAATTTTTTTAAAATTTTACATAACATTTGTCGATTTAGTTGAGAGCACCGGTAAGGAAAGATTTATAAAGCGCCATCTGAATTACGTATTAAGGCGATGCAATAGAAAGTAATACAATATAATGTGTTTTTGGTTTGAAAATTGAATGGTTTAGAAATATCATAGATGATTTAATTAAATACTGCAAGTAGGACACACCATACATAGCCTTTCCGTTTAATCGGGCTTTTTTTATAAGCCTAGAAAAAACAGGAATGGTTGTGGCAAATTAAGTTTTTTAGAGTATGACCGTCAAACATTTTTATAATTATGCCGAAGCTTAACAAAATAAAATAAAACCTCCATTTTGGTGATGATTTTTTGTGTAAATCTATACATGCGGCCGATGTTAACCGGGAATTTCAACCTTTTCGCCACCTGCATAAGGAATGCGTGATTTTTTTTGAATTTTGGGATAAGTGAATCGCGAAATTATTCTAATACATTATCGTAGCTTATAAACCACATTATAATATTTTTGTAAATATTTTCATGATAATATTAAAATATCTCAAAGTAAATACAAAACTCAAAAGACACAGACGATAAAAAGATAATGGTCGGATCTGGGACTCAAACCCAGAACCTCTCAGTCTATCTAGGACAAGTGCTTCAATTCAAGAATCGTTACTAGACGTTTCGACCGTTGCCTTTTATTTTCTGTGTCTCTTCTGTTTCATATGTCTTTTGAGATTTGCTAAAATTATCACTACTAATCCATAAAGTACCATTGTCCTCTCCCCGTTTTCCTTCTTCATCACAAAATTCCCCAAATGGTGTTTCCATAAATAAAAGTAATAGTTTCTACACCACAATTGTGTGAGGGTTCACCTCGAGTGAGCTTTACACTAACTAACCCAACCTAATATAATTATAAAATAGCAGATATACTATATATATTTGAATTACGACATGACTTACACTATTCCAGACCAGCAAGCAAACTCACCTACATGAACAATTTAGAATAAAAATAAATAAACAAAAGTCAAGTATAAACAATAAAAGAGCAAGAAAATATAAACTGCATAATCCAACATAATATGCAAATTATAAATATGACTTAAAATATTCGCGACCAGCAAGCAAGTTCACTTTTTTTTTCTTTAACAGTAACTCCACACAGGAGGCCCTGAGAGTCTTTTAGAGGATAGGAAGGAGTAAACTTGGGTCTTATTGTAGGAGAATGAAAACACAGAGGCCAGCATATGATTTCACAGCCGAGCTGTTGAACACAAGAACGATTCGTAAAAGCCACCCGTTCTCATGTGACAAATGTCAACCGTGTGCAAATATTGGGCGCGCGTTTGGCGTGTTTTCCGACTATGCACCGGTGCCGTAGGGATCGATGAGGCTAGTTCCTCTTCTAGTAGCATCTTCCACTAAAATACCGGTAGAATAAGAACAGCATTCCCACCTGACGTCTGTGCTCTGCTATCCGCTTGTTAAGATAGCCGAATCTATCAAACGGACGGCCCGTTTCTGTACAGTCAAGGGTTTTTTCAGATACTATTAGGCTCCCGACCAGAGATGGCTGCCAAATTCCACTGTAGGGCGCACTTGCAATTTGTACAGGGTTACCAGTTGTATAGTATTAATTTGCGTGCTCTGTACAATACGGCTAGCTTTTGAGAGGCTAACTTTACTCTAACTCGATGGAGTCCCCATACCTGGTCACTTAAGGTTACACCAAGCATATCAATGAAGGGCTTGTCGGGATGATTGGTTGATTGATCTCGAGGTAACCGTTCATTTTCTGCTTCGAAGCCCTCCGAGACAGTGGAGTTTATGTGCCCTTT
Organism: Halesus radiatus; assembly: GCA_022606495.2. Taxonomy (NCBI): domain Eukaryota; kingdom Metazoa; phylum Arthropoda; class Insecta; order Trichoptera; family Limnephilidae; genus Halesus; species Halesus radiatus. The sequence continues at coordinate 17,147 of JAHDVE020003979.1, forward strand.
GGGGGCTTGTCAAACAAAAAGCTATCCTAGACCATCATCCGCGTAACAATAGATTGATGCACATATCAAGAGGTCATTGACTTACAACAAAAACAACGTCAGCGACAGAACCGATCTCCGTGGGATACCAGCATTTATTGAATGCGAGGAAGAGATGAAGCCGTCAGTAACCGTCTGAATCGATCTCTCCCTCAAAAAATTGGCAATCCACGTACACAAGGATACGGAAAATCCGTAAGAAGGCAATTTGTTGACAAGTCCTCGGTGCCAAGCCTGTCAAAGGCCGTCTAAATGTCCAGTGAGGCTGTTTGAATCTCACCGTGACGTTCCAGGCACCGCCCCCAAGCATGCGTCACATACGCGAGAAGATCACCGTACGATCGGTTCTGCCGAAAATCGTGTTGACGGTCGTTAATGACTTTGTTCTTCTCGAGGTATGTGAGCAGTTTCTCGTTGACCACACATTCCATCACCATGAACAGAACTGATGTGATTGCTGTGGGGCGGTAGTTGGCTGGGTTGGAGCGATCACCTTTCGTAGGTATAGGATGAATTATCGTTTTTTTCCAACCAGAGGGCACAGAGCCACATTTCAGACATTTAAAAAAACTTATTTGTATGCAAATTATAACTATGATTAAAAATTATGATCAGCAGACCCACGTGCATGAACATTTTAAATATTGTATAATAATTTAGTATGAGCTAGGGATATAAATAAAGAAATATAAAGTAGGTACAAATAACACAAGAGCAAAAGAATATTTTATGACATTATGTGCAAAGTTTTGATTAGATATTAAGGCCATTGAATAACAAGGATGCACGTGGGGAAAAAACCGCAACTAAATAAGTTATAGAGGAACAACAGAAAAAGTGTCTTGAATTTTGTTTCTAGATATACCATATATGATGTTAGAGGGGATTCTTTTATTATTTCGGTTTTGAAGACCCGTTTGAACTCTACTATATTCTGGATGTTAGCAATATTTGGGGGAAGCTTATTCAAGATGAAGCACCATATCTGACCAGTGAAACAGTATTTTGTTTGGTATTACTAAATAAATAAATAAAACAAAAACCATGCTGACATTTTATTTCGCCTATGTACCTCATCGTACATGCTCGTTTTTTTAAGCGAACGCGAATATTTCGTCACAATTCCCGCGCGTTTGTAGCTCGGAATGGTTCATGAAACATTTCCAATGCCGTATTCACGCGAATGCACCGCTTACGAGAGTTCCTTTATTGTTTAATTAAGCCAGATTGCGGGTGGAATTCCGCTTTTGTTTCCAAATGCCACATTTTTTCGATCCACTGGGCCGGTGAAAAAACACGCCCCGTTCGCATTTAACAAGCTGCGAATATTTTTTTTTTATGTATTCAATCATGCGTACGTAAACAGCTAAATTATCTGGACGTGGGTAATATCAAAGTAATCAATGACTGGATAACACCTTGCATTAACAAAAAATACGCCACCAAGAATAGATTTTGAAAAATGTTCAAATGAAAGGGTTGTTTTCTTAAAATGTAAATAATATATTACAATGCATCAGAAAAATTAATGCAAAGTAAAAGGGCGTCCTTGAAGAATGAATTTTTCTATAAAGGTTAATTTCTTTTGAAATTTGTCGCATTCACTTGATCTCTGTCTTACAAGAACAACACCATACAACTGAGATAATGGAAACTAATTAGTTTTAGCCAGATAATATTTAATTATTTATTTATTGTATTATATACGCCCTATATGAGCTTTTACATGTATAGTTGGTTATGGTAAACAGGTGCAAAACACACCACATAACAATAGATAAAATAACGAACAAATACAGGAAAAAACATAGTGTAAGTACCATTTCAATTAATTAGTTCCAGATTCAAATTTTCAAAACATACCTCACATTCACTGATACTTTATATACTTTATATATATACTCTAGACACATATATTAATAATTATTGAGGATGTATGAAATAATCGTCTGTTTGTATTTGTATTTCGAGCAGTTAAACATATCTACTATGTCTGAATATGTATTTCCTTCTGGATGGAGTCTAGGTAATAGAGAATTCTTGAATGACTCAGCCCTGAAATTATCGTTACAATTGAATAAAATTTCAGATCGAGTATTTCTAGTCGGAATATTAAATGTAATTAAGCTGACAATTTCAAGGCTGTCTATAAAACCATTTACAATTTTGAAAATTAAAGTTTGGTTATAACTGGAAAAAATGTGAGAAATAATTGGGGATGATGATTCTTAAATTTAAACATGATGTTGATAAAAAAATAACTAGCTATCATTAGAGGTAGAGCATTATTCCAATAAGACAGAGATTTGATTCCCAGATACCACTGAAACTTTTAATGTTCCGTATTTCATTTTAGATTGGTTAATATTATCTTCAGTGATTAAATGATATTTACGAACCGTATTTAAAGTTTGCAGCAATCTCAGCGGTGTGGTGGAATTCTTCACTTTTTGCGTATTTGGTTAAAATAATATTGGATTATTACATGGCACTTTATGAAACGATTTAACTACTGTAGTTTCTTAACATTGCACGTTATTAGTATTGATTTATCCCGTATCATTGAATTCGCAGGCGATATCTACTTCGGTGATTTCCTTGGATTATACGAGGCAAACTACTGCTAATGACATGGTAATCCTTCTCATTTAGATGCAGGTCTCCAGTGAATTATGGAAATCAATCATCTATTCAATAATACTGTCACAGACCCGCAACATTAGATGTTGCCCCGGTAACTTTACTTAGCATATCTAGAAAATACATGCATAATGTTTGATCAGCTTCGCACAAACAGTATACCCTAATAATGAGAATAATACTGAGGCGAAACAGATTTTCAAAAGTAGCTAAAATCTTAGAGGAACTAAATTGGTAAACAGTGAAACAGATTTTAATTTTTTTTTTATGTTTTATTTTTTGTAAATACATATAAAATATTTAATAACACCGATATATATGAATAGCTAATTTCAAAAAAGTATAAATTTATTTAACAAAAACTATCCAACTCAATAGAGAAAGATTTCTCGTGTTTGAGTTGGGGAGCACCGCCATCTAGCGACAGTAATCGTAACTAAATATAGAAATAAAATACGTCATGAATGTAATATAGATAAAGTTTTTTTTTGATGTACACGATAGTTACTACAAAATAGGTTATCTACAAAATAGAACAGTAAAAGCACATGATAATAGAAATGCAACAATAAGGCGCATACAAGATATAAACATAATACCTTTTTATTTTAGTCATATTTCGAAAGGCCTGATCTAATATTTCTAGAGGATATGCAATTTTTTTGTTCTTATTTACATACATTATTTACAATTAAATGTTTTTATAAAATCCAAGAAATTAAAACTTGTAATTACTGTTGGAGTTATCTAATAATTGTTTGATTAATGATTTTAAAGAATCAAAAATAATTCTGTTTTGATTTTATACGGTAGGGCATTATTTTTTTTTAATATGAATACCGCACAAGAGTCCCAACTGCTCCTAGCCGTCTGGAGCCAGTGGGACTATGGGATCCCCAATTGGGGAATGTTGTGGGGCTGGAGGTATTGGAGAGGGGAAGGAGAAGGGGAAGAGGAAGGTGGGGAAATACATGGCTATTCAGATCTGGTCACCAAACACGTCTCAAAGGCATTTCAAGGAACGTTTCAATTCTGAATGGTGGTCTTTCACCAAAGCGATACTGAGAGTATCTGCACTCTATTAAAAAATTAAAAAATGTTATACCGTGATAGGCGTAATGGAGTTGAGAAGCACCAGTTTTAAATTTAGGGATTTCTAAATTGCCACGTGATCTTTGTCAGTTACTTATTTTTGTAGAAATTCTTGAATTGAAATGATCTTCGTGAATTTGTAATAATGTGTTCTTTTTGAGGATTTTATTTAAACTGGGGACTCTAAAGGAGTTAAACAGCTGTGTAGTTAGAAATATCGATGTTTTTTGTAGGATGACTTTCAAAATCAATCTCTGTATCTTTTCAACAGGTAAGAGGTTTTAAAGGTTCCCCCCAACCGATTATACCATATTGTAAAATGGATTGCGCAAGGGAAAATGCTGACATTGAACACAATGTTATTTACAGATAAAATAAGAAAACTTGTTGCCGAAATATTTTCCTAACAAAATTATTAACGTGTGGACATTAAAAGATATCATGCAAGGACGTACAAGGAAATCAGACTGCCGAAAAAGGACAAAAGCCAATACGTAAAGTAGTTTATTTTACATTGGGCTGGAATATTATAATGCGCTGCCGGAAACTATAAATTTATCCTTCTTCCATCATTATAAGCTGAAAATATTGCTTGTGCAATGATGGAGTAGTAAGCTATAATAGGTATTGAACCCTCGACGCCTGGGTGGGAACAAAATTATCCCTCTTATAAATAAATATAAAATATTATTATTATCTGCATTACTCCTGATGAAGAAAGCATCACTTTCAAAATATGTAGATATATTTATAATAATAAAGTGGTAAATACTAGGAATATTATTTAATTATAAATTGCATAGCTAGGCTAGCCGGTTAGTGCTCACCTTAAGTCACTTATAGAAAAAGATTAAAGAATTCACGCATCGGTGCTCAAATGCGTCCACAGCAACAGTGTAAATAACTAAATATCAACTCTTTTTGTGCCACCAATCTTCTAATAAATGTAACATCAATACAAAAATAGAAAAGGAGGATAAAATAGCAAATGTAAAAATATCATCTCTATACGTAAATTTATTTTTAAATTTCCAATAAAACTGTGTTCATCTGAAGCGACCTGCCAGGTAAGTATGTTTTTTTCTCTATTTGTTTGTACATAATTAGAAAAAGAATAGGAAGTTATATTTGTATAGCGCCCGGGAGGTGATTTTTCACAAAAATGGCGCTATACAAGTCATCCGAAGATTATTATTATTATTTAAATATAAAACAATGTATAAGAACCACATGTTCAGTAAGATAAAATCCAATAGGATGTAATAGTATCCAATAGCATATTTATTAAAATAATTAGTTTAATATGATAGTATCCAATAGTACGTAAGTTATAATTAGCCATTTTGTAAACTTAAATGTACTAATAACTAAAATAAAACAGACACAAAATTAATAAAAACAATGCTTGCTAATTTTAAAAGCTCCATATTCTTGAAATATACCCATTAGGCATTGAAGAATATAACCCTCCCCCCTCTCCCCTCCACCCCTCTCCCTCCCTCACACCGCCCACCGCTCACCTCCCATACCACCCCTCCCCTCAACCCTCCACACCCCTCCACGCTCTATTTATATACCTCTACGCCATTAGGGTGTTTTATGTTATTATTACTAAGCAAAGAATAACCCATATGCCCAAAAACTGCTACATTATGTCGATGTACCTCGGTTATTATTTACGATTGTATTATTTATAAATACAATTTCGTTAATAAACTGTGTTTATCTCAAGTAACCTGCCAGGTAACTATGCTCCTGTATAATATTATCTGCCTGTACATAAAGTTGATAAAACGTATATTTTTACACGGCATCACATTAATTGGTAAAATGCATTGTATATGTAGTTTGGCATTATAGATCGATGAACTGGTGAATGCAATTCGTTAGCCATAAGTTTTAATAATATACTGTCTATGGAGTCGGTATAGACGGGTCGGTGGCTGAGTTGAAATCGCGTCTGGCTCCCACTGAGGAGTTCATTTCCTCGGCCTGCTAAGTCCTCCATCACGACGCAAGCAACATCTTCCGCTTACTGTGATGGTAGTAGCAGATTTTCAAATCTTCTGTGGTAATTAAAGCGCCCTTGAGGTGATTGTTCACAAAAACTGCGCTATACGAATCATCAAAATATTATTATTATTATTATTACCTGACACTCAAATTACCGAACATGGCATAACCCATTTCATGCAATCGATTCTGAACGATCGTCCTCAGAGCGATTCCGAGAGAATCTTCCATTCTGGAATATGCTGCAAATACACAATTTTTTACGTATTCGTAAAAACGTTTATTTTCATTTTAGGTTTATAGTTAGTGACAAGCAGCCAAAAATAAAAACGGAAATTAACCATTATTAATCCTTCCCCTAACCGCGATCCTTCCTAGAAGTAATCATTTTCGTGACCGAATGATCGAACCCAGTGAAGCTGAAACCGACCCCCCTGGGTGATCTGGTGTTACGGATACACGACCTACTTCCTTGAAACATTGTAGACCACACCTGTTTTATGCATCCTGCTCTTTTTGCTACTTGTTTACACGTAAAAGGGAATACTATCAAAATAATTCAATTATTTTGTATAAATGTATGAGACGATTTATGAATGTGAATGAAGCAAGAAGTGTATTCCAAGATCGAGTTGTTTGGCGGTCTGTCCTCTCTCCCTACCCATGCGAGGCAACGGCCTGATGGTTAGTTAGTTAGTTTTTTTGTATAATTTATTCATTATAAATAATCTTTAAGTATGCTTGTGTACATTATCTAATTTGTTTCGGTATTTTCATAGTGGCGTTCACTTACAAAGGTCAGTAGGGACCTGCCTTATGAGAAAGGTGGAATACCACGTATACGAGTATAATATAGAATGACGATAGCAAATTCAGGAGTAAAAACGAATTGCATCATAAATATTCCTTAAAACACAATAATTATAAGAAACGTACATCGTGAGGCAGTGATGCGCAACCTACGGCTTCGGGGGCCCACCAGCCCATTTCATGCGGCCCGTCAGCATTTTCTTGCGGCCCACTACAGCATTCATTTATTGGTTTGACCTTGGGTCCATAAATTAGCGCTTTCTTTCAGCGGGCTATAATTCTTTTTTTTTTAATGGGTTCCATTTTATTGAAGTACAGGACCAAATGTTGTTTCTAAAAACATAGAAGTAACGGAAGTGAGCTTCAATATGTTACACTTAATAGCAATCGTTTGAATTTCTGGAGGATATGATGAAAATATTTAAAGGTTTCCATTTTGTTTTACCAAGTACGAAAGGCTAACGCGACAAACTTGTCTCTTCAGTATTTTGAATCAATCGCAAAAAATTACAACCAATTTCATTAAATTGTTAAATCAATAGATATCGACAGCATTTATTAGTTTGACCTTTGAGACATTTTTCGCACCCTCCATTATTGCTTTAGTTGAGGGTTATCATTTTTTTTTTATGTGACACCGCACAAGTCGTCCCGGCTGTTCCCAACCATCTAAAGCCAGTGATTCTATGTCATCCCTATTTGGGATGTGTTTGAGGCTGAAGGTATTGAATAAGGGAAGGAGATGGAAGA
>JAHDVE020003981.1:0-39357 GCA_022606495.2 Halesus radiatus
TGTTAACAGCTCGTCACTATTGAAGAATCTGCTAGCCCTGTAATACAATATTTGATATTTTACATGCATTTTTGCAATTCGCAAATGCAATTTCTTGCAGTTTGTGCAAGCGTAAGAATTTAAAAGGATTCAGTATTCTTTATTATCTGTCATAATTACTGTGGTTTCCTTGAGATGGACATAAACTTACGGACTGATAACAATAAAAAAGGGAACAATGATCAATTAGTAACAAGTTAGTTTTCTACACGTTGCTCAACAGTGAAGTTGTTACGAGGTACGTAACAAATTAAATTCATAGTGCATTGTTCGACTTCGCAGAAGGAATGAACACTGGTGATCCTGGGACGTGGAACTTAATGTATTTTTTGTGGTAATTATTGTTAATGTCCCTCCATACTAGCGATAAAATTCTTGTGAAAATATAATATCATTGTTGAATTTCTTACGATATCTTTTAAACGAGGCGCTGAGAACAGACAGGTTTAAGCGCCATTTGACTCAAATTTTATCTTTGTATGAAGTTTTATACACAACTGCAATATCTTCGTGCTGCACAGACTCAACAGTCAATATTGCAGCGACAAGTTAAGAAAACATCATGTTAATTGTATGTCACAGACGGAATCTGTAATAAAGTATGTGCCATAGGAACTCAACCGCCTAATTAGTATGAACTAACAGTTGGTGAAATCGCGCGCTTTTTTTGTGCCTTAATATTTAACGATTTTTGTTAACAAAACATGAGTTTCACTACTCGACAATCACACGTAGGTAGAGTCATGGAGCGTGGAAATGAAATTAATAATTTAAAAAAAACGTAGTTTTCTAGCATATTAAACCATAATGGGAACAGAGATGAAATGTTTGAAAAATTGTTAATATTTGAGATATTATTGAAACATTGACGTCAGTAAAAACGTTGGTTTTCAGTGTGCATTATGATGTTACTTAAATAAATCAATAACCAAGAAAAGTTTATTATTTAGATGCTATAAAATTACAAATTAATTTTTTTGTCACTTAAGTTTGTTTGGCATCAGCGAAATCAAAATGGATTGATGAAATGAAAGGATTGACAAAATTCTCAAAAACCAAAAGCATTTTTCTCAAAACCACTCAAAAGGCGTATAAGCCTATCTGGTTCTCAGCCCCTCAAATGTAGTTTACATGACCATCTTAGATCATACGACGTACATCTTGAATACTTCAACATTAATTCACTTAAATTAGAAGGCAAATGATTGATTTAATATATTTATACAAAATAAATCACAGTCATCTAGATACTATATTATGTCTTAGCAATATTGAAATAAATGTACCTAATTCCTATTTTTAAGACGCCATAGCACGTTCCACCTGAATATTTTTAAGGCGATGCAATAGGAAGTAATTCAAAATCATGTGTTTTCGGTTTGAGAATTCGATAGCCTAGAAATATCGTAGATGATTTAATTAAATACTGCAAGTAGAATACACTTTGGCCTTTCGTTTAACCGGGCATTTTTTTGATGTGTCTGTTATAAGCCTAGAAAAAAAATCAGAAAATGTTTAAAGCGCAAACTCTCTTACTTACGACCCCCTTTCCGATATTGTCGTACTGTTCATTGTGGTAAATTAAGTTTTTTAGAATATGACCGTAAAACATTTTAATAATTATGTCTGAGCTTTACAGAATAGAATAAAACACGCATTTTTTGTGATGTTTTTTTTTGCGTAAATCGAAACATGCGGCCAATGTTAAGCGGGACTTTCAACCTTGTCGCCACCTGCATAAGGAGCGCGTGATTTCGTTGGAATTTTAGCCGGTGGATAGCCTTAAAAATAATATTGCCTACTTTAGTTCTCTGCCTCAAATGTGTCGACTAAATAATAAGATAGAGTGTGCTAATGTAAACATTTCTGTCGATAGTCTGTACAGTTTCAGAAAAAATGTTCTGCGAGTACTTATAAATATGTAACAATGATTGGGCTAATTATATTATGTATAACTTGTGTCTATTGTTTCTATTGTAATATGTATCATCGAGTGAGTTTTTGTAATTTTATGTTTTGTGTATCCTTTGTGTGATTATTTGTAATTTGTGTATATTAACTGAGTTTTTATAACTGGACTGTTCTCACATAAGTGTGAACATCTGTAAAAACCCAGTGTAAATAAATAAACAACGAGTTCTGGCATCAAATCGAAGAACTACTCGTAAGCAATAAATTTCAAATGCATTTTTTCTATCGGTTCCAATGTTTCACTTGCTCGTGGCATTGGTGGTACATTGCGGTATGACGAGCTACCGTGGAGAACTAACAACAGACGTATCGTGGAAACAAAACGACCCGTTCTCGTGCGGAATGCGGAAAATATTATTCAGCGTGTGATAATATCGGGTAACCGAACAATTCGGCACAGTGATAAATCGGCAAAATTAAAAGTGAAATAAGTTTTTTTGATGAAGGGTTTAGATAATCCCTATGTTTTTTTTAATAATAATTGCAGATAATATTAACAACTCTAGAATGAAACATGAAACCGAAAAAATACAGAAAATGAAAAGGTAACGGTACCACCTGGGACTCGAATCCACGACCTTGTGCTCTAAACCAGTGGTATCCAACCTCATTGTCCTCACGGACCTGTCAACGTTTGATCATTTTACCGCGGCCTGCCGGGGGGGGCGGGAGACAGATAGGCCATAGGAGTTTAAGTGCTGTGGTGTGCATTTGATCTTCTTGATTTTTTAAGCAGGTCCTTGCGCGGCCCGGTACCATTTGATAATTATTTTAAGCTATATAATTGACAACTTTTTTCAAAAAAATATTCTGATTTTTAAGCATGCGGCGCGGCCCAGTACCATTTGGTCCGCGGCCCGGTACCCGGTCGCGGCCCATGGGTTTGGCGACCACTGCTCTAAACCACTGAGCTACGGCCACCCCAATCCATTCCGTCATCCTTTTCGGTATCATACCTTGATTTCTAAGAATTGTCAATATCTTCTTCAATTAATTAATTCTCATATATTTTATGGATGCTTCCTTTTTATCACAACTACAAGATTCTACCCGAATTTACTGTTTCGTAAGTAATGATTCCTTCGTCAGGATTGAATGCATACTATATAGATCATTATTTTTTATTTTTCTTCGTGTGGTGGAGGAGAGTCGGATGTTGAGGTTATTACATAATGGTAGTGCTGCCGTCTCGAGCTTAAATCAAGTTTATAATAAAAACCCAAATGTTTTAAGTTCAAATCTGCTTCGTTCTTCTGAATTAACGCATCGGGAATCGGTCACATCGGTCGAAAGGCCACATGTACTAGTGAAGTGCCAAAAGTGATTTACAACGGCTGTTCGGGCTACGGTGGTTGTAAAAAATCTTGTATACAATCGGGAAGTGCCTGACCAGGGGCTGCTCTCCGACTTGCTGTGGTCCGACCCCAACGAGGACACCGCCGGCTGGGGCGAGAACGAGCTTCACTTTCACCTTCGTCATTGAGATAGTGGCCAAGTTCCTCAACAAGCACGACTTTGACCTGATCTGCCGGGTGCATCAGATGGTAGAGGACGGGTATGAGTTCTTTGCCAAGAGGCAACTGGTCACCCACTTCTCGGCGCCAACTACTGCGGGAATTCGATAATGCAGGTGCAATGATGGTAGTGGACGACACGCTGAAGTGCTCCTTCCAGATCCTGAAGCCGGCCGACAAGCGCTACCTGGCGTACATGCAGACCATCACCAACCGTCCCGTCACGCCGGCCACCATCCTCCTCCGCCGCTCACCCCTTTTAAGAGTATTCTGTGTTATTTATCCTAAAAATATATGGATAATAATTCATTGTCTTAGCTTAAATACATTCTTGAATATAATGGAAACAATCACTCTATCATTTGTGTTAGCGTCTTGCAATATTTCGTAAGGAATAAATACAGTTAGCATCTTTTTTTTTCAATTTAACATGTATGAAAACTTAGACCAAGCCGTATTTAGTTTTGATAATTTAACTGCATCTCTTTATATGGTCTATAAATAATGTGTAATGATAACCTGTCCAAAGAGAGAAAATAAATGTAAAAAAAAATATCGTAGAATAGATGTAATATAAGAATAGGAAGTAATATTTGTACAGCGCCCTTGAGGTGATTTTTCACAAAAACGGCGCTATAAAAATCATCCGATTATTATTATTATTATTCAACAAGTCGACGGCATCGGGAGTCAATTGATTCAGCACAGATGCGCCATAAGGAAACTGATGAAGGGGACATTCTTCTGCTATATATTCTGTTGTTTGAATATGTCTACATTCACATGGTTCGGAATCCTTTAGACCCCATTTACGCATCATATACACACAATAGCTGTGACTGCACCGGATGCGGTTTAATGGGGTTCACGTCTTCCGAGGGAAAGGAACCCTGGCAATTTAATAGTAGGGTCTACAACAAGGTGCTTGTTTTCTCACGTCTGAAGCCTGCCACTGAGTTCGACACGACTCTTCAGGGGAATAGCGTGATAGAAGCAGTCTTTCGCATTCAGTACAAAAAGGTTTCTTGGACGTCAGATGGCTGGACGGGAGATTTGCAAGGTCTTCTTGAAGTGGAATGTTACTATGCATGGCCTTTTTGTATTCCCTGAGGATTGTATTTAGTTGCACATCGATCTTCTGTGGGTGTGCAGTGATCTAGGCGCCCCCGTGGCTGCCGGCTGCGTTTTATAGTTGCTCCTGATTTATCTTGCAAATATTGGGAAGTTATTAATTTTCCCGGTGTAAAAATAGCATTTAGGTTACATTTACAAAAATTACATAATTTAAGTGCTGTCGTTTCGAGCTTAAATCAAGTTTATAACAAAAACCCAAATATTTCAAATGTTTTGAGTTGAAATCTGCTTCGTTCTTCCGAATTAACGCATCGGCATCGGTCACATCTGGCGGTCGGTCGTCACCACATGTACTAGTGAAGTACCAACAGTTAATAGAAACGGCGATTCGGGCCACGGTGGTTGTAAAAAATATTGTATACAACCGGGAAGTGGGCTGCTGGGACCCCAACAAGGACACCGCCAGCTGGGGCGAGAATGAGCCTTTATCTTCGTCATTGAGATTGAGGCCAAGTTTCTCAACAAGCACGACTTTGACCTGATCTGCCGGGTGCATCAGGTGGTAGAGGACGGGTATGAGTTCTTTGCCAAGAAGCAACTGATACTGCGGGGAATTCGATAATGCGGGAGAAATGATGTCAGTGGACGACACGCTGAAGTGCTCCTTCCGGATCCTGAAGCCGGCTGACAAGCGCATGGCGTACGTGGAGACCAACACCAAGCGTCCCGTCACCAACAAAGACAAAGAAGATTGGAAGAAAGGATCAGTACCTCCGGCCCCCGTCCTCACCCGCCACCCAACTTTACATAACTCCTATCATTTGTATTAGCGTCTTGCAATATATCGTAAGGAATAAATAGTGTTAGCTTCTTTTTTTTTTCAATTAGACATGTATGAAAACTTAAACCAAGCCGTATTGAATTTAAATTTAAATTTAATTTAATTTAATTTAATTTAATTTTGATAATCTAACTGCATCTCTTTATATGGTCTATAAATAATGTGTAATGATAGTGTCCAAAAAAAATGTCATAGATTTAACATAGGAATAATGTAAGAATAGGAAGTAAGATTTGTACAGCGCCCTTGAGGTGATTTTTCACAAAAACGGCACTATAAAAATCATCATCATATTATTATTATTATTGTGCACTTCTAGCCTTACTGGAGCATATATATAATTAATATATAAATATAATAATATGGGATAAAAATGAAGGATAATATTAACAAATCTTCAATTTGAGATATGATATCGATGAAGACACATAAATTGAACTGGTCCTCATTATTAGCTAAGTTGGTTAAGTGGTTACCCCGATAGGCAGAGGTCCTGCCTGAGTCCCAGATGACTGTAATCTTTTTTTTTTTTTTTCTGTCGTTTTTTTTTCGTTCTTATGTTTCATTTAGGTTATGTTAATATTATTTTTACAATGATTTATTATATTATTTATTAAAATAGTGGTCCACACATCATTTTCAAAAATTTAATGATGCCACGAAGTGAATATGCGTTTTTTAAAGAAATATCTAACTAAATATCACGCAGTGTATAGGCAGAGAGGATGGCAACACAGCTCTGTCTTGGCGCACACTTCTTGCTTCATTCATCTTCATACATAATAATAATAATAATATTTATTTGAAACACACGTTATTTAACAAAAATATTTAAGAAGGCTTTGACTGCACAACTGGGAACAAATCCCGTTTTAGGACAGTCAAATTGACAAGTTTACTTCATATTAATATATGAAATAATATAAAATAATACATAAAGTAAATTTTTAAAAAATATATGGAGTTGTTTTTTTTGTATGCATTTTTCAGTTTAGTATATTATTATTAAAATTGTACGTATCTATTAATGAGTATGATAGCTTTTGACCCTCCCTAAATGGAGAAGCCAAACATTGATCAGTTTACGCAGGACGTTTGTATTTTTCATGTATCGGGTATGATGTTAAACAATTTAGGTCCTAAGTATGAAAATTGTCTTTGAGCAAGGGATGTCATAGTTTTTTGTTGAAACTATTGGATTACTCCTTGAGGGTCTGGTGTCGTGATAGTGATCGATAGATGGGTAGTGGTGACGATGTTTTTGTGTGTGCAATACAATTTTTCTGATATTACAGTTGCCTGACATCAAGAACGTGCATATCTTCGAATAATTCATCACCGGGGTACCTGAAGGGTTTTTTAAGGATGACTCTTATTAATGATTCCTGTGCTTTTGCCAGGGGGGAAATTGTTTTGGCACAACCGCCCATCCTAAAGATGTATATATATATGCCCCATTCAAGTATAGAATTACACATACTCTTCTATTATTCTGACAATAAAAATATCTCCCATTATAATACAGCGTAGTGGCAGGTAGTTTATACCTGTCAAATAATGTCTCGTTTGACGTACGTCAATATTAGAGACCGTGAACTGCGAGAAGAGGCCTTCGAAATATTAAAAAGTGTACACAGCTGTTGATGGCGATACCGGCGATGGCGGGCCTTGGAGTTGCCTACCTGCTGCTGATGGCAGGACACCAACATCGTAATATGTTATATGAATCATTATAATAATTTACCATATTTTTGCAGTTGACTGGTGGAAGGTACAGTAATAGCTCGATCGACGAAGCCCAAGCGCTTCAAAATACTAAGATTTCCTCCTGTATCCGCGAAGTGTACCGTTCATGGATTCCACGATAAATCAACACGTGTGTTTTTATGTAATAAATAATTTAAAAAAACAAAAAAGGATTAATTAGGTAAGGTTAGATTTTTTTTTATTTTTTTATTTACATTTTACAAAAGAAAAATTCAATGCAAAAAGGGAACTTGTTATTCAAACTCAAAATTTATATATAAATCTCATCATGGAGGCCCGCCTCAGTCCAGCCTCCTGCACCGACGCATACTGGAGAAAGATATTGGCCCCTCACAATTTAAATGCCGCAACACCAAAGGCTTTATTTTCATGTACTTATTTTATTTTTTATTTACGTTTTATATGTCATGTATCATTCACCATATTATTATTATTTTACTTTCATAAACTTTTGTACACATTTTATATATTTTCATAACTATTGTATGTATTTCTATTTTTGAAACTGTTAATACATGGTGGAATTCCATTATAGTATATTATAATAAAACAAATATAAAACTTTTTTCCACTTTAATTTTTATTTGATCGTAACCGGGTTTCAGCTCGTTAGGGCCATCTTCAGACTGGTACAAATTATTCTAAATCTATGGTTTTTATACACAACATATGGGGGAGGGAAAGAGGGGTGGACTACAAGGGTTTAAATCAATTATCTTAATTACATTTGTTATTAGGTCGTTTTAGTAATTCTAGTATTCTAATCACCTTGGGTTTTTTTATTTATTTACTATCCAGAACACTTTACTAACTGGGTGAATGACAAAGGCGAATTGTCGAATGTAGCATCACACTTATTAGAAAATAAACACTCGTTTGATAAAGACAAAGACGTTAAAATCCTCCATACATGTAATAAAGGAAAAACCTTACAAGTAATATGACTTAGTACTAGTCTAATTTTATTGTCAAATCATTATTATATTTATGGTGTGTGGGAATTTTTAATTACTTTTGATGGGGTACATGTTTGCATTGGAGTAGGAATGGTCATTATATAAACTAAATACATATTTACTTTCAACATTATTACGATAATTACAATGGGTACAACAGCGGTGATTTAACAAAAGATTCTAATTGTTTATTCATAACAAAGTTAGGGTCTAATTTATTAGTTAAGCGAGTAATTTCTAAAGATTCTAGTTTATCGAGTTTATGCCCTTTATTACATGTATGGAGGATTTTAACGTCTTTGTCTTTATCAAACGAGTGTTTATTTTCTAATAAGTGTGATGCTACATTCGACAATTCGCCTTTGTCATTCACCCAGTTAGTAAAGTGTTCTGGATAGTAAATAAAAAAAAAAACCCAAGGTGATTAGAATACTAGAATTACTAAAACGACCTAATAACAAATGTAATTAAGATAATTGATTTAAACCCTTGTAGTCCACCCCTCTTCCCCTCCCCCATATGTTGTGTATAAAAACCATAGATTTAGAATAATTTGTACCAGTCTGAAGATGGCCCTAACGAGCTGAAACCCGGTTACGATCAAATAAAAATTAAAGTGGAAAAAAGTTTTATATTTGTTTTATTATAATATATTATTGTGTGTATATTTTATATGGAATGTGTGGGACTGCACTAACCTCCCCACATACCTGAATAAACATTTATTTATTAATTGATAAACTAAAGTTCTTTAAAACTTAAGACAAGATTTTTGTGCATAGTGCAAAGGGTAACAATTATTATTTTTATAAACAATAATTATTAATCTAAAACACTCATCCAAATTGAAAAACCTTCCGAGCAAAGATAAATGTCGCCGGCAGGACTCGAACCCGCACCCTTCTAATGTCCGGTCAGATGCTCTACTGTTGAGCTACGTCGGCTTATCGCAAACCCGCCAAGTTAATCAATATATACTAGTGTTCCATTCAATAATTACTGTTTTTTATTATATTTTCACCTGTAAACAACCAACTTTAATAGTATGAGAAAGGCTTGTAACGGCTAAATCCCTCAAATAGATGGCGTCGAGACAAATTAAAATTAGCTCAACGGTAGAGCATCTGACCGGACATTAGAAGGGTGCGGGTTCGAGTCCTGCCGGCGACATTTATCTTTGCTCGGAAGGTTTTTTCAATTTGGATGAGTGTTTTAGATTAATAATTATTGTTTATAAAAATAAACATTTATTTATTTGAAAGACACACATTATTAAACAATGAAATATAAGAAAGCTTTGACTGCCCAACTGGGAACAAATCCCATTTAGGACAGTCAAATTGACAAGTTTAGTTCATATTAAGTGCCATTATACAAAAATAGAAGGGAAAAAAGCTAGTATTGACATAGTACGGTAATACAATATATCTATAAAAAAGTGTAATAATTAAGTATAAAGAGATTATATATATATATATGTGTTTGATTTATATAATTGCCTTAAAACGAAAAAAAATGGTTTCATCTAAAAATAAATGTATAAAATTGTAATGTATTTATTTAGGTAATCATTCTAGTTAAGTTAGTTTTAACCTATTTTTCTTTTTTCATAGATAAAAAAAAATTACCTCTTAGAGTAGGTAAAATTTGAATTCAAATGTGTCGTATCACATACGTACCAAGCGACCGTTAGATAAACAACTTATTTGTGAATTCGGCAGCTATACATACTTGCAAATGTTTTCTAAGAAATGAGAATTCAATATTTCAATAATAAATTTGTAAAATGTAATGCTATTGACATTCCTCGCTCAATTCCCAAAGAATTGTATACATAACAGACGTAAACAAATTTACGCATAATATTTGAGAATACTTCTTGAACTATCTCATTATTTTTTATTACACTTATAAGTAAGTTTTCTTGCCGGAAGCTTACATCGAAGCATTGTGCACTTGGTAGTACAAGCGGTAGAGAGCCAGACAGATTTGTCGGTCAATGATAAAGTGAGTACAAGAACTAGTTTATTGAACTTATCGGAATGGGAAAATAGCTTGGTTGCAGATATTCAAACTGCGCATAAGTGATTGTATAGACTACTCTTCTAGTGTTCCCTGTCTAAGTAATACAGGTTACTTTAAACAAAAACTCTAACGGCCGTTCCTCCCAACTTTTCGAATGATCAATCTGAGTCACCGATCAGCCAAGTATTAGCTCTGTTTGCCTGTTTCCAACCATTTTTTATCCTAAATTATCTATGGAGGTGCCCGCCCACTGTAAAATAGTATCCTCCAACTTCGTACATGATAAAATAGTAGCCGCCCACTTTTAAGACAATAGAGTAAAAACTTTCAATGTAAAATTAACATATTGTATATGTTTATTATGAATATATATCATTTTTTTTTTAAATCTAACCCATAAACTAACATTTTATGCTTCAGAAACGCGTGTGTTACTTGACTTTTGATAATGCCGCGAAGCACAATGTTCGTTTCGTACTCTTGAAATTTGACGTTTCTCGATGAGTGAAAAAACAAGACAAGCCGTAGTTCATAATTACTAAAATAAGTTGGATTCTCTTCAGCTCTATTTAAAACACACAATAAATATGTTTTGACATTCATAAATGGAAATACACATTTGTCATTTAATAATTGAATCGCTTAAAAAATAACGTAAACTAATAATGACATTTGACATTTCGGTGACGTTTGTTAACCCTGTTGACACTTTTTGTAACTAGTTTTCTGCTGAGGAGAACTTTAATCCACAAAAATCGATATCCAAAATTGATCGTAAATTTGATCGAGAATTTCGTTGGGAAGAGCGAATTTGTGCACTTGAACAGTGTTGAGGCAAAATTACGATTCAGCCGTTGCTCAGTAGGATTGGAAAAAAAGGCAGTAAATGTTCTATATTATATTATTATAATAGAGTAACGAAACAATTTTAAAGTGTAATAAATATAAATCAATACAACAAATGCTCAAAGCACTACATGTAATGATTGTTAAACAAAGAATTTTCTACAATGTAATTTATTTTATTTACAAAGTATTCAACAATTTACTACCACCTTACTTTAGAGACAAACTAAATTACAATATAAACTTCCACACACACCATAAAAGACAGAAAAAAATATTAGACTAAAAAAGAAACAAATTCGAAACACAAAATAGTTTACTGTGTACAGGCATTAGAATGTATAGCATACGAGTACTTCCCAGTGAAATAAAAAAATGTGCCAAGATTGAGGATATTTACAGTAAGATGTAAAATGTTGTATGTTATAAGACTAATAAGAAATTGAAATAAGAAATATGTAAATTAAAATGTTAAAAAATGTAAGTTTATATTAGAGCATAGGAAGGGGACCTATTTGAAGATTAATAAATAAATAAAATATGTAGTCCAAAATGAAGTGCGGAAACCAACCCTGATGTATGGCAGTGAGGCATGGAACTGGCAGAGGAAGGATGAAAGTAGACTGAATGCCGAAGAAATGAGATCTCTGAGGCGAATGTGTGATAAAACCATGTATGATCGTGTGAAAAATGTTAAGATTCGTAAAAAATGCAAGGCTTTTGTAAGCGTAATGAGTAAGATAAAGAAAGGAACGCTTAGATGATTTTGGCATGTAGAGCAAATGAATGAAGAAAGGAGTGTAAGGATAATATATGACTCGAATGTGAATGGAAGAAGAAGCCGAGGACGTACGGGGAAGACATGGCACGATCAAGTGAATCAAATACTTGAGTCGGACCATTTCAGAAGTCGGAACAACAGAAGAGAATGTATGAGACGTTGTAGGAATGCGAATGAAGCAAGAAGTGTATGCCAAGATCGAGTTGTTTGGCGGTCAGTCCTCTCTGCCTACCCCTGCGGAGAAACGGCCTGATGGTTTGTTAGTTAGTTAGTAAATAAAATATGTACATTGACATATGATCTCAATGATACCAAAAAAGGCTCCGGAGATTCAGAAAAGATTACAATTTGAGCTCTCTTGTTTCGCTGCTTCTACACGCCGGACAGAAAATCAACGGAAGCGTGAACAATTCAAATTGAATGAAAACTAATGTAGAAAATTTACAAAATAAGTTAGAATTTTCGACTAAACTGTCAAAAAAGCTGTTTTAAATTAATTGGGATTAATTAATTAATTAAAAAATATACTTTGTTTAAACCGCTTTATAAATATGCATAAACATCTACATGTTTCGACAGCAATGCTGTCATCGGTTTGTACTCATATATTCCCGATGATGACAGCATTGCTGTCGAAACGTGTAGATATTTATGCATATTTATAAAGCGGTGTAAAAAAAGTATATTTTTTTAATTAATTAATTAATATTGACGCCACAAAGTGAAAACCAATCGTTTGAACAAATTATAATTGGGATTAAATTATTGACGCCACCCCATTGTAATATTTTAATCCTTGAAGAAGGTACTATGGAAACCTCTGTGGTTGACGAATAGAACAGAGATATTGCCAATTGAAATATTATTTTGCATTTAAAGTGGTCTTATTTGCAAGACATAAATATATATATATATTTTTTTTTTATCTGTGTAGTTAGTTCACTTAAAAGCTTATTATAATATTGTAATGTTTTGAGATAATATTTTTAAGCAATTAAAATGGCTTGAAACAAAACCCCATTAGCGAAACATCCTGCAAAAAAAAAACTGTTTTTGGCTCTTCTGGAAATTTGTTAAATATGAGATAGGCTGCTTGTATTGTTGGCGACAAATTAAGTATGCAGATATTTTTCAATTGAGTATTGAAAAATTTAAAAAAATTGTATTATTATTTAACTTACTACGTATATTCATTATTATTTAATTACTATAAATGTACATCTTCTATTTTATAAAGAACAATGTCCGGGCGGGTGTTTGTTTTGTATACAAATCTAGAGTTTTATTCCGAGCTTGGTGAAATTTTGCACACTTAACCTTCGAAATAAGAGGAAGGTCACTGTTTACGTGATATTTCAAAAATCCCCCCACTCCCCCATCACTCTTTCTCACCTAAAGCAGAATTAGGGGTAGGGGTGGGGATAGGGGTAGGTAGGCAAGGTAGGGCAAGGGCAGTGATATGGTAGTAGTAGGTAGCGGGGCAGAGATGATAAAGGGGTATAGTGATAGTAGTGTAGGTGGGGCAAGGTAGTAGAGGCAGGAAGAAGGACTAGGCCAGTAGTAGGCAGGTGTGCAGTGTGCAGGCAGTGCAGGGGGCAGGCAGCAGGCAGGCGCAGGGACAGTAGGCATGCGCAGTGCTGGGGCAGGCGTTAAGAGTAGGGTAGGAGTAGGGTTAGGGTAGGAGTAGGGGTAGGTAAGCGTAACAAAACTATTAACTCGGGCAGCGCCGGGTACTTCTGCACGTTCAATTAAAAAAGTTATATTTTTTTTTTAACAATTTAAAGACATAAAATATTCAGAAGAATTTTGAAGCAGTTGAATTACAAAGACATGACATAAGAACATAATAACAGATAACAAATGAGAATTAAGAAAAATACCTATACATGCAACACATTTATACACAAGTACGCGTATAAGTGATTATTTCCACCACCTACATATTTTATTGTTCTTCGGTATCATCAAATTTGGCCAAAGAAAGGACATCTGTTTTTACACAAGATTGTGTCAGATTATCATTTTCGTCAAATCATGACTAAGAAAATGTATCCGCCAACCTCAGAATCACGATGAAAATATGATGAAGACGAATAAATCGAAAACAAAGAGGTAACGATCACGACTGGGATTCGAACATAGATCCTCTAGTCTTACTGGGACGAGTGTGTCTAGTCTACCAATTGAGCTATCTAGACCTTTTTTACATTCTGTCATTTTAATCAATCTCCTACTTCCCTTTGAGAATTTCCTAGATTATCATCAATTATTTCTCATATTTTATGGATCCCATCTTTTGGTGTATCTGAAAAGTTATAAAAAAAATCTCCGACATGTTTGCAACCTAGATGGTGTTCTTCCAATCCTACTGGGCAACTGTTGAGCCGAAATTTTGCCTCAACACTGTTCAAATGCACAAATTGGCTCTTCCCAAAGAAATTCTCGATCAAATTTACGATCATTTTTTGTGGATTAAGTTCCCCTCAGTAGAGGACTAGTCATAAAAAGAATCAACATAGTGAACAAACGTCACCGAAATGTCAAATGTCATTATTAGTTTATGATCAATTTTACGCGATTCAATTAATGAATAACAAATATTTCTTTCCGTTTTCGAATGTCAAAAATTTTTTTTGTGCGTTTTAAATAAAATTGAGGAAAACCCAGCTTATTTTACTAATTATGAGCTACATTTTGTTTTGTTTTTCACTCATCGAGAAACATCAAATGCCAAATGTACGAAACAAACATTGTGCTTTGCGGTAATATCAAAAGTCAACCTAAGACAACATATTTTTAACACACACGTCTGTGAAGTATAAAATGTTGGTTTATGTACTATTTTTTAAAACAAATGATAATAATTTATAATAAATACAATATTAACTAATTTATGTTAATTTTTAAATTGAAACTTTTTACTTTGATGCCACTTTATTGTCTTAAAAGTGGGCGGCTACTATTTTATCGTGTGCGAAAGTGGAGGGACACTATTTTATAGTGGGGGGGCACCTCCATAAATAATTTAGGTTAAAACTGAGCGAATACTTAACAAAACACTTAGCTGATCGGTGATTCAAATTGATCATTCGTAAAGTTGGGAAGAACGGCCGCTAATGTGCGAATTTTATATTTTGTGTTTGATCAGTTTTAGCTGAAATAATAAAAAAAAAACTAAGCCTACTGATCTACGGGTAGGTACATGCACACAACACACTTCTAATAATGCATCTCTTCAGTGGCATATTCACTATCAAGTAATGAGTTAATGTTGCAATTTTTTTTCTCTCATTTCCTTAATTGTTTTTATTAACAATTTAGTTATGCACCAAGCAATACATCTGTTTTCAATTTGAATTGTAAATGCTTTCCTGGTATCGTCCTTCCCAGAATGAGATAAATCAAACTGTCTGAATAGTTTATCGGACATTTACTGGAATTAATTTATAATCTAGATTAATATCTAATAATTCAAATAGTTAAGTTCATTCGCATAATTTTTTTTAGTAATCGAAGAGTTATGAGTATCGTAGCCACAGTTGACGCGAACCATAGAACAAAGAAGAACACAAGAAATGCGACGTGGGAGTGTTTGTTGATCCAAAAGGCTTACATTCCGACCTAAAATTTATTAATTTCTATTTATTTACAGACAATTTTTATAATATAAGGTATTATTATATAAAATGATGTGTATGTACTGTAAATTATTAATACATAATAGCGTATCGTGAACGCCTCACTAGGAGAACCTCACGAGGTATTCACATATTTATGGTATGGTGTTATTGTGAAACATATTTTTTCGAATTCTAAAAATCCATTAAAAATCCCAATACAAAAAGCCATAACTGATGACTTTTTTATGTCTTCATAAATGAAATTAAAATACAAAATTATATTTAAACCAAGTAAAATCTTTGAACCTCTTTTTTGATGGGTAAATAAACATTGTGATTTGTAACTAAATAACCCATAAACTTTATTGCGTACACCACACATGTTGTAAACACATTTATTAGAGATATTTACACGCCGATTGTATCTACTTAATACTCGTATACGAGTATTATGCTTTTATGTAAATATTTTGTTTGTGTTCCTAATAAATAACAAAAATGGTTATGCAATTATAGAATAATAAAAATTAAATTAAAAAAATGTAAAAAAAGACAAAAATTCAAATTAATTATTTATATTTAATGTAAATGTTTGATTTGGGGTAGTTAAGTCATGGAAAAAAATCTGTTCCTTTTGATTTTACCCGGATCGAGATATAAAGTTTTATTAAATATGCTGATGCATTCTCTCTTGTTTGTTTTAAAGGTGTAGGCATGTGATTATATAGTTTAATTGCATAGTATTTAAAATGTCTTTGTCCGTGGGTGGTATATTTTAATGGGATATTATGGGTGTAGTTTGTTGAAGATCTTGTTAAAATAATTGATTGGAATTGTGGGGGAATATAAAGATTGGATTTTGTTGATAGTTGTCTAATTGTCATAACGTTTAAAAGCTTGATAAAAATGAATGGTAATATACCTATAATTTTGCAGTGTAAGAGAGACAGAGCGCTATATTTTCTGTATTTTCATGGGCTCTCTCGGGGCTAGAACCAAAATGTACTAACTCAAAGGCACTTCTGGTGTGTGTTCTTTATTGACGCGAGCACAGTACTCACTCACTTGCATGTATCAAGTTGCATGTACCTACTCAAATTAAAAAACATGAAATAAAATAATTTTTTGTTGGCTATTTAATTTTAAAAAAAACATTTCCAGATTACAAATAACTTGACAATATTTAGATTCCTCGTACTACTATCATTATCGTCGTGAGTTCAATTCCTCGGCTCGCGAAGTCCTTCATCACTACACAAGCAACATCTTCCGCTTATTGTGATGGTAGTAGGAGATTTTTAAATATTGTCAGGTTATTCGTAACTCGGGAATACTTGTGCCTTTAAAAAAATTATAAAAATAATGGGGAGATGTTGCTTCTACAAGAGCTCCAACTGCTCCTAACCATCCGGGGCCAGTGAGACTATCGCATCCCCAATGTTGTGAAGCTGAAGTTAGTGGGGAGGGAAAGGAGATGAGATAAAGGAAGGTGGGGAAGTACCTGATTATTCAGATCTAGTCACCAAAGACGGCTAAAGTCATTTCAAGCAACTTTTCGATTCTGAATGGCGGTCTTTCACCGGGGCGATACTGAGAATAACTTCCACTCTGGAACGTGCCGCAAAAATACTGTATATTATTTTTTTTAAATAACCCAAATTAATCAAATAAAATTTACTTGAGCACGCCGGGATTTTAACTCGCGACCTCGGATCGTAACCACTCAACCACGGAGACCGTAATGATGGTGGACTTGCTGGGCTAGAAGGAGATTGAACCCGCGATGCCGTAGTGGGAACCCGTATCTTTGTACCGCTTGATCAACTATCCGAGAATAAGTAATATTAACGGGAATAAACATACCCTACGTAATGAGTCCACTTTGATAGGAATAATAATTGTACTGTACTTCAGAAGCTAAAGATAGTTTTTTCACGTTTTCACTAAAATTACATATTTATGAGCAGTGGCCGTCCGTGGCATTTCACTGGGAGTTCAATCGGATATTAAAAAAAGGAGAAAAAATTCCCTCGTCTATAAATCCTTGTCGATCTTTCCATAATTATTCATATTTTTCCCTAAACCAAAAGGAATTTCATACCACTGCACCGGAGATTAGCGACCTAGCAATAGATACAATTTGGCGATTCTGATGAACGTCGTGTCATAGGTTATAAAAAAAAGGTTGAACGCTTTTTTAATATATAAAGGTACCATATTCAGTAATTCCCTTATTTTAAAAACACAATCATCACAGAAAAAAATCAATTGATTTTCGTAAAATACTATTTTGTACAAATTTGGTGTTAACAAATATCATAGTCGCTGCGCACCCGGGCAAGCAACAGATTCCTAGAGATGTGCACGCCTACACGGTTTGAGATTGTATGAACTATTTATTAAAACAGAACTATCCCATAGAAGCTGAATTCAAAACGCACGTATGGGATTCATTTCTGGCTCGCTCTCGAGCAGTATTAATATGGAGGGGTAGATTTTTTATCACGGAATTTAAATAGCGTGCTGTTTTAAAGTGTGGTGAAATTATAAAACAATTTTTCTTATTATCGGATCTTTTTTATGGGAGTTCACAGCACAAATGCACTTTTTATGAGCAAAATCACCACTGTTTAAGAGGCATTTTTGTAGTGTACACAGAAGCAGTCATCCAGCGGTTTCCAAGAGTTTCCGGAAACCATTTCTTTCATATTAAATAAAGTAACTATACTTTACCTCTTTGCGAATAACGTGTAAAATGTATGTGATGTACAACACATCATTCTTGAATTATTAATCAGAAATATTTGTAAAATCTTACATAATCTTGAAGTATATCGCGCCATGGAAGATTCAATCGAAGATCTTAATTTAATCGAAGTTTTACTAACCTAACCCCAATGTACTCTCTATATTCTAAATTCAGCCGATTTCCATATTATTCTGAATACTAATTTATATTCGCTAAATACCTTATTAGGTAAATATTAATTTAATCTAATGAATAAAAAAGTACTTTGCTTACACGACATTTTAACAACTCGACAAGTATTGTTAATATTTATCACATTTTAAAATTGTTAATCTTTTCCAGTAGAAAAACACATAATTAAAAAAAAAAAGAAGGTATTTATTTCCTATTGGGACTCAGCAGAAAAACAAATAATTTTTAAAAAAACTCTCAGATTCATAAAAAATATTTGCATATGCGGACATAAAAGAATAGGTTTTAAGAAATAAAATACCCAAACTAAGAACCTAACAACCTGTATTTTAAATATCCATTTTATACAGTTGGCACTTTTGACAAATGTCATTTCATACTAACATTAAAAATGGCGTCAATTCTTCTTATTAATATTAATATTTACGCGTTTTTATGTAAAGAAAGTAAAAAATGAAGTGCATTTATTTGGACCTCCGCGTATGCAAATATTCCCAGTCCCAATAGGAAAAAAATACCGCATTTATCTTTTTTTTAAATTATAAGATTTCAACTTGAAATATTTACCTATCTCAGAACAGTTTTTTCGAGCTATCCCATTGTTGCTTTGGAACGACGACATATGTAACCCAAATAATATTAACATTGCTTGATTTTCACAATCATTGCGTAATTACCCCCCTCCTGAATAATTGTACTATTATAAGAAAACCTCTAACTTCCATGTTACGGAAATATTAATATTAAGAAAAAATACAATAATCACAGTAGTAAAAACAAAACGTAAAATATATATAAACCAGCATACCTGCAAAGTATTCACAGCACGTAATGTTACAATCAATCCAATAGCCGAGATGAATTATTTGATAATAAACTTATTAGTAAATAGGGACTCCTGTTTTAACAACCACTGCTTTTAAACAAAACGAAAAACTATCATATTAACAATCTAACAACTCTTACAAGTTGATATTTTCGACATTTGAAATGTAAGTTCGATCAAAAAACTAAAACTCATTTAAAAACACCGATTACACCGATTTGAAATTATATTCACATTTTACCAATAGAGACAAACTAACCAAGTAAATAAGTTGATACAACTTGTTCACCGTTATCTACAGATTGTAAAATTAATCAAAAACAACGAGTTTTGATGACAAAAGTTGTGATCGATTCGAAATTACGCGGCGCGTGCGGCCGTAAACACGGATTTTTTTATTTTTATTTGTAAAACTTTTAAACTCACATTTTACCGAGAATAATGAAACAACTAGGTAAATACGTAAGCAAAAGTTGTTCACCGTTGTTTACAGATTGTAAAATTTATCAAAAACAACAAGTTTTAATGACAAATTTGAAGTTGCGATCGATTCGAAAGAACGCGGCGCGTGCGACCGTAATGTGGGAATTTATTATCGAGTGGACAAGTATCGGAGAATGTATTGACAGTTTGTCGCGCGGCAGGCCAATCGGGAGGCTTGACGAGGAATGTTAACGTTAACGCGAAACAGAAGACAAGAACGATGCTGCATATCAGGTAAGTACTAGTTAGGGCTGCAGTTTTTTGCAACATCGATTAACCGCATTATAATTATTTGATAAATGACAATAACATATAATCATTTTGAAGCATTTTTTTCTTGCTTTCTGCATCTATTAAAACGATGGCCAAGAACACCCTCTAAGTGTCAAAGGGAGAAACATGAGTAAAA
Source organism: Halesus radiatus (assembly GCA_022606495.2). NCBI lineage: Eukaryota > Metazoa > Arthropoda > Insecta > Trichoptera > Limnephilidae > Halesus > Halesus radiatus. The sequence continues at coordinate 20,094 of JAHDVE020003981.1, forward strand.
TAATATTAAAAAAGGATTAATTCCCAAAGCTGAATTTATTGAATAATTTTTACCCCTCCTCAGTACAGACACCGTCTAATGAGACGGGTATAGTACATGTATTTGTATCAACTTATTTAACTCTTTGAAGCACTGTGGTATCAAAAATCGATCACCAACAAAATAAATAATTCTGTGAAACCACCATCTATTAACAATTTTAACTAATTGTGAAACATGAATTATTGACTAATCAGTGTACAATAGTGATCGAATGTGGCGCTGCACAGTTTGGGTATGAGTTTAACGTTTTCAATAAATTTGAGTTTAATTAAAAATTGTGCTTCAAAGAGTTAATCCCAATAAACGTCCGGGTTGCCGGCAATGAAATTAAGTAATAATGTTACTGTTTTTATTTTCTTTATGTTTTTGTTGTTCACTTTAAGAAATTTTACAAAATGTAAGACAAAAAAGTCCCGATAAACTTCTTTTTAGTATTCAATTTATTAAAACGATGTTTTAATAACTTATTGAAGCTTATTTAATAACTCATTGAAGCTTATTAATCTCATTGTAATATTTAATCATTAAAGAAGATAATATTAACAAATCCTAAATGAAATACGAAACCGAAAAAAAAAAACAGAAAATTAAAAGGTAATAGTCGCATCTTAGCGGACAACTGCTCTACTAACTGAACTAGTGTAACCAGTTCAGTTTACGCCATCTTCATCGATATCATGCCTCAAATTCAAGACTTGTCAATATTATCCTCCAATAAATCCCATATTATTGGCTGCCATCTTCATGATGATTACAAAGTTCTACCTGAAAATAATTGCAATCTAGATAATGGCTCGGATATATCTATCCGATTCTTATTTATATGTTATATCTATTGCCTTTTTCGACATCTTTTAGTTTGACAAACGGGTACTTGTCATTAAAAACCTTATAATAAAGGTATTAAAAAAAAAACATATCGAACAAAGTTAAATCTTTAAAAGATAATAATTTCACAATAGGTAAACATTTCTAATTGTATTTATAAAAAATAAAATAAAACATAAATAACGACAATAAATTTTATATAAGATAATATTTCCTAACTATCTAATACAAAGTTTCTTTCAGCTAGCCAAGTCTTCAATATATGTATTAACGTTTTTATTTTAATACAATTTTTATTTTTAGCAGGTAACTTATTACAGATGATTTCTGCCATCATCGCCCAGTGAGATTAACAACTGATCGTAAATACCCACGCCACTTGCTACTTCAAATTGGCCGTTACAATGGATTTTGAAAAATTCAAATTATTTTAACTTTTATATATGTGAATAAGTACCGTCGTACAAGAGCCCCTACTGCCAAGACCCAGTAGGAGACCATGGTATCCCAAATGGGGAATGATACAAGCTGCGGGGAAAGGAGATGAAAATAGGAAAGTTGTGAAGTACGTACCCATCTATTAGTTCCTCTAATGTTTCATTTCTGGTGGTCTTTCACCTGCGCGATACTGAGAGTATGTACCATTCTGGAACGCAGTGGCGTGCATTCCAAAAAGGCTAAAAAGCTCAGTGTCTGCCCCAAGAAAAACGATCAATATATTTATTAAATAATTTTAAAAAAAAAGAAGTTTTTTTTATTAAATACGATTAACTATTCAGTTGGCCACAGCAATCAAAGGAACATGATAATATATTGTTCGTTTTCACACATTCAATGCACAATTCATACCCGAACTATAAAAACTTCACACAGCCTTTGGTCATGGAGCAATGCACGCCACTGCTGTAAAGTGCTGCAACCAGTTGTCAAGTGTGGAAGTTACTTTCGGAATCAACCAGTGACAGAAAGTGATTCGGGATGGTTATTATTTTATTTTTAATTATTTCAGCGTACTTGTGTAGGGTGTGCAATTCATACACAACCCTCCATAAAGATAAATGAAATAATTTTTGAAATAACTGAATACCATTTATTTAAAAAACAATTCAACCATAAAAATAACAATATTTAGATGATTTTCATAGCGACATTTGTGTGAAAAAATCACCCCAATGGCGCTGTGCAAATGCCCAATGCTCTATCTTGTCACCAACTCTTGACAATATATTATTACTATTTATAGCTAACAAATTGCATTCACGGTTCATCGATCTGTAATACTAAAAACCACATGTAACAAATGTGATGACGCGTTAAAATATAGATGATAATTATTTTATGTATAGGAAGATGATAACTCAATAATGTTTAAAAACACATGTTTTTAAATCGACAATGTTTCCAATTGAAACATCGAACTACAATTAAATAATGTTTTTTTTTAAATTTATATATCGATGTTTTGCATGCAATTGGCAACCCTACTTCCGACTCCTTTCGCGAGCTCGCCTTAACCCCAACCAATAATTATTACGTTTCCGACAAGAAGAGAAAACCAATTTATTAAGGGGAGATTACATATTTAATATTATTTATTAATTTATTTATGTTTCATAGTCTCTATAAAACAGTTGTACACTAATATATTACAGATATTGAGATAAATTACAATAAATGTGAAATTTTAAATAATATACATATAGACAAGTATTGGAAATAACAAATAGTACAAGTAATTGAATATTGTATATTAAAGATATTAACAATACTGAATATGATAATCTGCTCTTGAAAATGTCAACGGTCAATGCAGCATCGTTGAGCAGTTGAGTCGCTCTGCTCATTGGCGTGCACTGGGTAAATAGAAGTTTTCGCTTTCGGAGCATAAAATAGTGCATGGGATCTCCCACGAGTATACTTATTAGGAACGTATAAGTTTACCTCTTTCAACATATGTAGATTACATATGGTTACAGAACTTTAAAAAATGTTTACCTAAAATATTTATGATGAGCTTCTAAGGTATTAAAACCGAGCATTCCTGTTAGGAAGCAGGATAGATATAGGCATGGATAATATATATATATTCTGTCATATCGTCGCTGCATTTATAATATAGCTTATGTGCCGTTTCGTACATTCTGGAGATGATCGAGAAAAACTGCTTTAAAAAATAATTGCAGACTAGATTTGCTAAAAATATTTTTTACAATTATTAGGCAAGCTTTCCACCTTAACAAATCTATTCTTTATCAAATCTAGTCTTTGTAATTATTTTTTAAAGCATTTTTTCTCGATCATCTCAGAATGTACGAAACGGCACATCAGCTATATTATATATGCAGCGACGATATAAAGATAACGCATAAACCTCTTTCAATTTCGAATTAACATACTAACATACGTAAGTATAACGTGCAAGATGGTGCGAGAAGTCGGGGATGTCCCAGGAAAACGTGCCACAGCTGAGATAACTAAATACTTGAATAATTGTATTTGTGTTCAATTCGCAGAACTCCGTTTAATTTTTTAATTTAATGAAAATCGAAATTAATAGCGTATTTTCAAGTTGTGCAAGCATTTTAGTTTTTATTTTTTTATTGTTGTGACAGATGTTTCGGCGTCCAAAGCCATTTTCGAACCGTGTTGAGACGATTTATTTATATGATTCTATTTACCCCCACCCAATTTTCGAGCCTAAACCCTTACATTGTTATGAAGCAAGTCCCTAAAAACTAAGGTTGACAAACCGCAGACCCGGAATTAACCATAAATAAACATTAGTTGTCTATGATAAGTATTTCTCCTAGCCGCTCCGTTTGGTAAGGGGAGGGGGTAAAGCGACAGCAAGGGGTGTTGGAAAGACAGAGCGGACATTCATTCTAGTCTGAGGAGTCGTCCTGTCACCAGCTTCAAACACGGGTACCGTTCCAATTTACTTACTTATTTATTTCCCTTTTGCTTTTTGATAAAACTGAAATCATTTAAAATCACTCAAATTCATTCTATCCTTTAATAATCCGAAGGCATCCACAGAAAGGTTAAAGCTTTTCCTAGAGCCTTTAAATGCAGCTATAAAAATATAGACCTGACTGCCAGGTATTTTTTATATAGCAAAAGAGAGTTGTTTTTATTTTGAATTCCCTATTCCTGTTTCTATTTATATGTATTTGTTTTTATTAATGATAACTAAGCGGTAATTTCGAAAATCGTCCATCAACGAACTGACAACACGATTAAAAGACGGATGTACCATTTTGTTCATATACATCCATCTACCCTGAGTTGAGTTCATCTATTGATGAACTTTATTAAGATTACAACTAAAATATGCTTACGAAACGGATCGAGAGAGTCTGTTTTGTGACAACATATAGAAAAAGGTTAAATTTACTTGAACAATTGGAAATTAATAAACGGATGAATAATCCTGAAATAACAAAAAAAAATTTTTTTGAGAATACCGCACAAGAGTCCCAGCAGTCCCAACCGTCTGGAGCGACTGAGACTATGCCATCCCCAATTGGGGTATGTTGAGAGGCTGAATGTAGTGGGGAGGGGAAGGAGGCGGAGAAGAAAAAGGTGTGGAAGTACCCAAGTCACCAAACACGGCTAAAGCCATTTCAAGCAACGTTTCGAATCTGAATGGTGGTCTTTCACTAGAGCGATACTGAAAGTATCTACCACTCTGGAACGTGCCCCAAATACTATACTATTTTTAACGAATAAATTGAGAAATAACACAAATAAATCAATAAAATTTATTTGCGTACGCCGGGATTTGAATCCGCGACCTCCGGATTCTTAGCCGAGGATCGTAACCACTCAACCACGGAGGCCGTAAAACATAATATGTATTTAAAAAGTAATTTTATGATTAAATATATATAAAATTATTTATACAATGTATAATAATTGTATATAATATATAAAATTATTTATTCCCCACTTCTCAGTAAGTTCACAAGACCTAAACAATAAAACACATTTAAATAAGTCAATAGCATTCATGCCATTATAAAACAATTAACAAAACATTGCCATTTAATGCGGGCAAAACAGATTTCAACTGTAAGTACCTCAGAGAAGAGATAAACCATTATCACAATTTTTTTCTCAGTAAATAGGTTTCATCGGTAACAAATCAATGTACTTGTATGCACCATAAAAGTTGAAATTGGGTGTAGGTAAATAGAATCATACAAATAAGTCATCTCAACGTGGCCCAACCACAGTTTGAAAATGGCTTTGAAAGCCGAAACAGGTGTCAGAATAATAAATTTAAAAAAATAACTAAAGCACCCGCAGAACTCAACAATAACATTATTAAATATCATTTATATTAAATTTAAAAACAAATTAAATACTTGATGCTGCCCATGTTAAGAATCCGGATAAAATACGAGTATTTATCAGGAGGTGTATGAATATGGATAAGGCAATGGGTGTGTGCAGTGCTGTTCTACAACTACTTCCTTTAATTCTGGAAATCTATTGTTCAAAATAATTTCCCTTGATTTTAAATGATTGGAAAATCATTTTTTTTTGAGATAAGAAGAATGCAATAAAGGTAAATATGAGAACTTTTATTATTTAATTGTCAATATAATAAGGAATCTAGAAAGGTTTTGTGATATTGCCATTTCTTTATAGGCAGCCCTCATTACCCTAAAAACAAATATAGCATAAATATTTTTACGTTTTATAAAGTGGCTTAGTTAGCCGGTGAATATCGTTCCAAAAACGTCTTTAAAAATTGAATGAAGTTTCCTCTTTTATCTCTCTTTTCGTTACATAATAATATGTATTATGTGGTTTGATTTTTTTAGATGAAGAATAACTACAGTTGATACTATCTACTGTGTCTGGTTTTCCATTTTACTGGGCCAATATTTTAACCCATTGACCCTGAACCCCGGCACTGTTTCGGGAGTGAGTCGCGAGTAGTAACTCCGAACCCCGAAGCTGTTTCGATCTAGGTAAGGTCGGACTAATAACGAAAAACAGACAAATCAGTGCCACCTATGAAACAAATTTTAAACTAAATAGATCTATTGGTAATGCAGCTTTCATTATACAGTATATTTTATTTTTTTATGACAAACAAAAAAATAATGATATACTCACTGTGTTTTGGCGTGGTGAGGAATTCATTTACAAAATATGAAATTAAATTATATTAAATGGAAGCGATTGCCGAAAAAAAAGTAAGGTGAGTTGTTTTAAGTGTAGTAGAGTGGTTTCGGTGTTAGCCTATATTTGGAGTTAATATATTTTCTATTTCAGATCTCCCTATGTAACGTATCCAGGGTTTTAATTGATTTATTTTTGAAGGAGAGCGAATTTTTGTTATAGTATTAGTACCATAGAATAAAAATCTTTTTTGTCTAAGTGTGGTATTTGTGGTTCCTTATTGAATGTGTTTTTGACTCTGAGATCTAGTGTTTCTAATGTGTGTTTGATATTATTTCATGTTTTGTTTTTTGTATTTATAAAGTAGTATTGTTTTAGACTATAATTGTTTTATTGACATAATCTTAAGATTATTGAAGATTTCGTCAGTGTTCGTTCTCACAGGTACTTCAAGTATAATTTCCATGATGCTATTGCCGTGATGATATTGCGGATAAACATTCGTTAAGTTTTTTCCCCGATATTTACGTTTGAAGTTTTGTAAGCGGCCAGCTATTGAATTTTAGGGAATTTTGGGGAATGCTAATAATATAAACTTGCCCCTCACCTACTTTGAACATCAACCAAATATATAAAACGAATGTATTCCCAATGATTAAAGACCTGAAAATTTCGCGTTTGTGGTAACGCCAATTTCTTATTTTTAAATTAAAAAACTCAAAATTTACCATTTTCAAGTACGTAATTTTCGAGTATATTAGTATTTTACCCGCGATATACTAATATTTTAAAATAAGAATATAATATACGCTCTAAATATTTCTTTGTCTATGGTTTTTGAGAAGCTTTTGAATAGCCATAAAATGGAAAGCAGTAAACTTCATGTCTAAAAAGCCACATACTGTCGTCTGGTGAAGAGGGGTGTACCTGAGGAATTAAATACATAATGCATATGGCATCTTTTGTTTATTGTTACTGCGTACGCGTAAGCATTGTGTGAAGGAAAACGCATTTATTAGTCAGCTGATAACTTGAAAATATTTTTTTTAGCAATATCTATCGAACTCCATGACAACTATATTCCAAGACGCTCGTATTACATCAATAAAGCTTTCAATACATTTACACAGATGGTGTTACTCCACGAGCTTCGTACAAAAACCCCCATTTCACAAATCCCGCTGAACGCGCAAAATATTTGAACAGAGTGTGAAAAATATAATAAACGTTGATTTGATGAATACGAAGCAACATGTAACTAATTAACTATCTAACTAACCAACCAACTTACTAACCGTCAAGCCGTTTCCCCGCAGCGGTGGGCAGAGAGGACGGACCGCCAAAAAACTCAATCTTGTCATACACTTCTTGCTTCATTCCCATGTCAGATGGAACCTTGTTATTCCAAGGGGTCGATATATAGATGGTTCAATACATTCTCTTCTGTTATTCCGACTTCTAACTCAAGCATTTGATTCACTTTATCGTGCCATGTCTTCTTCGGGCGTCCCCGGATTCATCTTCCATTAACATTCGCGTCATATACTCGTATTCTCCTTGCACTCCTTTTTTCGTTCATTCGCTCTACATGCCCAAACCATCTAAACGTCCCTTTCTTAATTTTACTCATTACACTTGCATCAGCCTTGCATTCTTTGCGAATCTTCACGAAGCTTTCTTAAAATTTTTTCTACCATGCTTTATTTGCAAAGCAGAGAACAGATTTCTGAAACTGAAAAATAATTAAACGTGAACTCCGGCGTCATGCAATTTTCACAGCTTTTTATGTGAATAACGCACAAGAGTCCCAACTGCTCCCAACCGTCTGGTAGTGGGTAGGCATCCCCAACTGGGGAATGTTGTAAGGCTGATGGTAGTGGGGAGGGGAAGGAGAAGGGGAAGAGGAAGGTGGAGAAATACCCGGCTATTCAGATCTGGTCACCAAAGACGGCTAAAAACCATTTCAAGCAACGTTTCAATTCTGAAGGGTGGTCTTTCACCAGGGCGATACTGAGAGTATCTTCCACTCTGGAACGTGTGTAAATACACCATATATTATTTTTAATTAATTAATTGTGAAATAACACAAATGTTGGTTATTATTTTTGCCGCAAGAGGCGCTGGGAACTGAGGGCCGAGGGGTTGGTAAAAATGTTTGGAGCGAACTACCTTGTCAGATCATTTTAATAATTTAGAGTATGATTTTGTGGATTACTATTTTTATAATATAGCTATTTGCTATAATATGTTACACTATAGTCCTACAAATAGAATCCATAGTTTTTGACAGTACTGCAGTTTTCTGACAACTTTAAAATATGATTTAGATATTATTACAACAATAATTTCTGACAGTTTACAAAATAATGTTAGCAATAACAATTTTAAAACACATGTTTTCTACTAAGTTTTAAAGAAATTCTACACTTTTTAAATTTACTGGCAAGTCCAAGCAAAACAATATAGTCAACATGCTTTTGATTGACTTATGTTATGAAAATGAATGGTTGGTTGGTAAAAATGGTATCAATATAACATGTATTCCAATACGTAATATTATTATGTATTTTGAGGTGTAAATAAATAAAAAATGTGTAAAAAATAAAACCAATAGAAAATAATCTTTTAAGTTAATTTATTTTCCAATAAATTAATTTAAAAGATTAATTTATTATCCAAGATTTTTAAATGCCAATACATATAAAACAAAAAAAAAACGATTATAAATATTGTAATTATTAACCAAATTTTAAAAAATCTGCATTTTGTGGGCAAAGTAATTTGTCGTAAATGAAACTATTATTATTATTTTTATAAACAATAATTATTAATCTAAAACACTCATCCAAATTGAAAAAAACCTTCCGAGCAAAGATAAATGTCGCCGGCAGGACTCGAACCCGCACCCTTCTAATGTCCGGTCAGATGCTCTACCGTTGAGCTACGTCGGCTTATCTTGAAACTATTATTAATTAAATAATTATAAATGTACTTTGTATACACCACTTTTATTAAAATATACAAATATTTCTTTCTACATGTTTCGACAGCAATGACTCCACAAAATTAGAAATCGTTTGAAGAAATTAGAAACTATTATTGTTTATGATTTATAAATTAAGTGATTCTGTGATGGAGAATATGTTTAAGAGTTATTTAATTTTCATTAATAACATTACTATAAAAGTGTGCATGTTGTCTGCAAGTGTAAATAAGTTTAATATTATACAACCACGATTGATGGCAGTCGCAGATGCTTCAATATTTTGGTACAATAATAATAATAATCGGACCATTTCTATAGCGCCGCTTTTGTGAAAAATCATCTCAGGGGCGCTGTACAAATATTACTTCCTATTCTTATATTACGTCTATTCTACGAATTTATTATTATTATTATTTTTTACATTTATTTTCTCTTTTTGGACCGGCTATCATAACACATTATTTATAGACCATATTAAGAGATGCAGTTAAATTATCAAAACTAAATTTAATGTTAAATTGAAAAAAAAGAAGCTAACTGTATTTATTCCTTACGATATATTGCAAGACGCCAATACAAATGATAGAGTGATTGTTTCCATTATATTCAAGAATGTATTTAAGCTAAGACAAAGAATTATTATCCATATTTTTTAGGATAAATAACACAGAATACTCTTAAAAGGGTGGAGCGGCGGGGGAGGATGGTGGCCGGGGGGATTGATCCATAGGGCCCTCAAAATCTTCTTTGTCTTGGTGACGCCCCTGGGCGGCGTGACGGGACGGATTGGTGTTGGTCTGCACGTACGCCAGGTGGCGCTTGTCGACTGGCTTCAGGATCCGGAAGGAGCACTTCAGCGTGTCGTCCACTGACATCATTGCTCCTGCGTTATCGTATTCTCCGCAGTAGTTGGGCGCCGAGAAATGGGTGACCAGTTGCTTCTTGGCAAATAACTCATACCCGTCCTCTACCACCTGATGCACCCGGCAGATCAGGTCAAAGTCGTGCTTGTTGAGGAACTTGGCCACTATCTCAATAACGAAGGTAAAGGCTCGTTAGGCACCGTAGCCCGAATAGCCGTTTCTTTTACTTTTGGCACTTCACTATAACATGTGGTAAGGGCCTTCGACCGACCGCCAAATGTGACCGATGTCCGATGCGATAATTTGGAAGAACGAAGCAGATTTCAACTCAAAATAATTGAAGTATTTGGATTTTTATTATAAACTTGATTTAAGCTCGAAACGAAAGCACTAAAATTATGTAATTTTTATAAATGTAACCTAAAAATTATTGCGGTTATTTTATGCTTTTCACCGGGAAAATTAAGAACTTTCCAATATTTCCAAGATAAACCAGGAGCGACTATAAAACGCAGCCGGCAGCCACGAGGGCGCCTATACGTAAACATTATATTATTGTAAACTAGTATAGCTATACATCTTCTCAGGCACTGCAATTTATTTGTATATAGTTCAGTGGTAATAAATAATCGTCCGTTAGTTGTCGTGTAAACATAACAATACTCTTAAGTGCATGTTATAGGCTGAACCAAATTTATTAACTGTCAAATTGTCTTTCTTTTTTGTGGCTAGGTGGCGGTAACAGTGCGTCTCTATCAACCTCCTATTATATGCCCTTAAAAACATGCGAAGTACCTAACCAATAATATACGTACTACGTAGAATCTTAATTATTCATAACATAACCGTGGTATCTACCTAGGTGCTAACGAAATAATCATGAGTCAAAATATAACCAGTAACGATTTGTATTGTATCCGTCGAGGAAACCGGTAGCGAAAGTAATCAAATGACAAATGTAATCAAATCAAAGTATCCAACGTATTCAGAAACGAGTTGTGTAGGTACCCAGTACCCACTACCCGATAGCGAAGTAACCAAAGTATCCAGTAATGAAAGTAATCAAATTACCTAGTAGCGAAAGTAATCAAAGTATCCAGTAACGATTACCTTTTGTAAAAGTAACGATTATCGACGGGTAGTAAAAGTACCGATATTGAACACTACTATTAAAGATTAGAAGTGAGTCGTTCAGTTAGTGTTCCGGATCTCCACACGGATTGAAAGAGCCGGCTCGCGACGAACGATCTTCACGGCTCACGGATCTTCGCAGATGAGCCGGTGGGTCGGTGAGCTGGTGAGCCGAGTGAGCCGAATGAGCCGGTGAGCCGACTGAGCCGATGAGCCGAGTGACCCGGTGAACCACGAGATCCGTGTTGATCGTTCGATATCACATACAGTACATTATTATTATACGTCATAACATATGGATTCATAATTCTAACGCTTCAGTCGTGGCGTCAGCGCTCGTGTCATATTATTTTATTAATTCTAAAAGGAGCAAGGTTGAGCTATTAATAATAATAATAACAATAATAATAATAATAATAATATATAAATCCGGGTCACTTTATTTTCAGAACATTTCATAAAAACAATATGTAGTGTATTTTATGGATACGACTCACCAATTTGATTGTGTGATAAATAACAAAATCAATAAATAAATAAAAAAAATATTTAAAAAATCTTTTTTAGAGATTATATTTTAACTGTCCCCTTACGGTGCCAGACACTCGGTTACCTGAGCCAACATTGTTTCTCCTAACGTATTAATATTATTTTATAACCCTAAGATGTATTTTGCAGTATAATCAACCATAATTAATAACTGTATTATTATTTTTAGCTTAAAAAGCAATATTGTTACGAATTTGTGTGGGGAAACTCGGAGTCCAGCGCCGTAGGTCGCGTTATAATTTGGCACCGTAAAGGAAGTGTTAAAAACCAAACATCGGAAAATTTGGATGACAACTAAATGTCAAAGTCAGTAATAATTAAAAATGTATCCTGGGCACAAATTGACAATAGACCCCAATTTTTGCGCCCTTAAGGTGATATAGAAGTTATCCTTCATTATTATAAGAGACGTGCATACAATGATCACCGTACTAAACCAAACAGAATAGAAACAAAGGAAAAGGATTTCTCGATTTTCTTATAAAAAGGGATTCCCTTTTGTAAGACTAAAATGCATTAAAAATTAGGAGGGCCGAGGGTGCGAGGGAGAGGGCATGGTGCCGGGGAGCGCGAACCGTCGTTCAATTGAGCCGGGTCACCGAGGCAGTTACATGTTACATTACAGATAATTAGGGTTTCGGCTAACTAAGCCGAGCCGCTTCGTCCACTACTTTAAAAAATATTCATTATTAAAAGTGTCAAAGCCGCTGGGCGCCCTAAATATCCAGGACGACTCGCAACCTTCGATATTTTAGCCCACGGGCGCCCAGCAGCTTCCAAATTTAACAAGAGCCAGTAAAATTTTCCGACGAAAATCGGCATTAATATTGACCTGTTGGAAACTTCCGTATGCGAGTTGCGAACGGAAGTGGCGCCATCTCTAAATTAAACAATGGGACTTATCACAAAAGTGACAAAAATAATGAAATCAGTATTATTTTAATGTATAAAGCCACGTCTCCTGCGAACGTTTTTTCGAAAAATTTTACAAAAAACATAGACAAAAACGTTTGTTTTCATACACATTCAGAGTGGAAGATACTTTCAGTATCGACCTGGTGAAAGACCACCATTCAGAATTAAAACGTTGCTTGAAATGGCTTTTAGCCGTGTTTGGTGACCAGATCTGAATAGCCAGGTCATTCCCCACCTTCTTCTTCCCTTCTCCTTCCTCTCCCCAATACCTTCAGCCTCACAACATTCCCCAATTGGGGATGCCATTGTCTCATTGACTCCAGACGGTTGGGAGCAGTTGGGACTCTTGTTCGGTTTCATATAAAAAAAAAATTCCATCTCCTGCTAAAATGTTTAAGTTAAAAATGTGTATGTTAAGAGTTAAGACTCCGGTGATATACTGCATACATTAGCGGAAAAATAGCTGTATCTCCTAGTAAAACAAGTTATCCCACCGTGGGACGAGAGACAGCAACCCTCTTAGAATACAAAAAAGGGAGTGAATAGTAACATTCCTCTACAAGATGACCTTGAAAACTTACCGGTTAGCCACCTGACGTCCAGGAAACCTTCTTGGATTGAAGGTGAAAGACTGCTTCTGTCTCGATACACTCCTGAAACTCAGTGGTAGCCTCGGACGTGAAAAACAGGCACCTTGTTGTAGAACCTACTATTAAATTACCAGGGTTCTCTCTCCCTCGGAAGACGCGGACCTTATTAAACCGCACCGGTGCAGTCACAGGTCACAGCCGTTGTGCGTATAATGTTTATCTCTGTTACAACGGAGTTTAGATCGTTTTTTGTGTGTACCACAACCCCATCGTTCTGACTATCAGGTTTTGTTGAATTGAAGGAAGTGTAGTTATTTATGAATTTAGGTGTTTAAACATTTGACAACCAGCATTCTGTAAGAATGATTATATCAAAATCTATATTTAGGTGTTTAAGCTGTATAATAGTGTGCATAATAGTAATGTTTTTAGGATCGGTTAACAGATATTTACATATTTTAGCATTTGATGTTGTAAAAAAATTGACTTGATCATCTAGTTCTTCGTATGTATTTTCTTTGGTAACAGCCATATTATGAGTAATATAACAAAAAAAGAATTATTGATTATTGAGAGCTCCACTGTCCGTGGCAATCTCTGGGGATTTCACCTTTGGTTGGAAGTGAAGTAGGTGAATTATTGTTGCAGGGAAATAGTACAATATGAGTACTCACCAATATGAGGGGAGTCAACCCAGTGAAAGACCGCCGATTGGAGCTCGCAATAAAAAATTAACCAATTTTTTTTTTAAGGTCTTCCGAATGTATAATATAATGTATTCTATCACCTTCATTTTTTCTAACCATAACTTTACAGTCTTTGTACCAGACATATTTGAAACCCATTTCTTTAGCCTTTGTCTTAGACCTCCAAAGAAGATCTTTGAAGTAAGGACCAAGGAATTCGCTAACGAAGATCCTCTGGAATCTTTTTTCTTGAATTGTGATTGGGTTCAATTGCTTCTTGTTCAGCAGAATCTGGCGTCTTTTTGGGGGTTAGTAAATCTGACATGGAGTTTTAGTTCTGTGTGAGCCTTTTCTTGCAAAAAGTTGCCTTATAAAGGGGGCTTTTTATTGCACCAATCAGGTTGCGTAGGTGGAGACGCTCAGTTTGATACCCATATCGGATACCTCTACTCCTACCCCTACTCCTACACCTACCCTACTCCTACCCTACATCTATACTACATCTACCGTACATCTACTCAACTTCTACCGTACGACTACCACGATTAAGTATTTAAAGAAAAGAAAAAGAAAAAACTTTCAATATTAGCTTTATCTCGACAAATGGGGCCTAGGAGTTTACTGCCAAATTTTTAATTGCGCAAATCAAGGTTTCGTAGTTGGAGACGCTCAGTTTTATACCCATATCGGCTACCCCTAGCCCTACCCCTGCTCCTACCTCTATTCCTAACCCAACCCCTACCCCACCCCTAGTCATTTTATTTCAATAAATGTATTTTGACTAATATTTTCCCTTAAAAGCATGAGCCATATCTCGCAAAAAGGGTCTATGAGATAAGTGCTAAGTTCAAGGTGAAATAAAAAAAACAGCGCTACCTAAATTTAAAAAAAAAATTAGAGAAAAAATGGTCGTTTTCTATCAATAAAAGAATTTTAAATCATTTTTTACTTCCACCGAATAAGGACATGAAGTCCATTTTTTTTTTATTAATGTTGACATCATAACTTAATTTTTTGTATTTTTTTTTTTTTTTTTTAATTTTAAAGTTTTAATGTTTAAAATAATTGTTAAAGTTTAATTTTTTAAAGCCAACCAAAACGCACGAAATCTATGGCTTGTTGGGTTTGACGTCACACGAGTAGTCGGATTGGTGGTTCAATGGGCGGTAATCGATATTGTATGGATTCCATAAAAAACTTCGAGAACTTTATACTCAAATTTAACTGATTTTAATTGAAGGAAACATTGTAAAATATTAGCGTCTCGTTACTATTGTGGGTGCATTGTACTGAAGAGCAAAATACCTTCATACCCGCAACTGATTAACAATTTATCAGCGTTCAATAAAAGTCCATAGCTCACATTTAATCCACCTTTTTAAAGACCTAAACTGGAAGACTAGGCCATAACCTAACATGTTGGTGACAGAAATACGTATTATGATACCGCTGCATATCTGATATATCGATACCGAGTCCACAGATATTAGCATTCTGACCGTTCCGAAATATTAACCTTCCAGCGGGCACGCTGTCGTAAAATTTACGACAAATGCTCCTTATCACTTCCCCCACTCTTACCACTTAGGCTGCTCTCTGACGGTCCGGTGAGGAACGAACATTTCATTCGCTACTGGAGACACTGCGCAGAAAAGTCCTACAATAGACTGCGTTGCAAACCGTTACCTTACTTTAGCAAACTTGACTTTTCTGTGCAATGTCTGCAGTAACGAGTGAAATGTTCGTTCCTCACCGGACCGTCAGAGAGGAGCCTTAGTCACAAGCGTTGAGCTTCGAGCTATTCGAGGGTCAGTGTCTCTCTAAACTACAGACGTACCGGATGTGCTTAGAAGTTTTTGTTAATCATTGATATTTGGAATATTAAATATAATAAATAAAGTACTTTTTCTATTTATTTCTCATTTAAATCGTTTATTTTTATACAGAACGGGTCGTGTGAAAGTTCCCGCCCTTCTCTCACCACGAGCTCTCGAAATGTTTTGACTAAACCGGAGCGCTAATGTGAAATGGTAAATAGGTACTCCCCGCTCAGTATTTAAGAAGCCCTACCAGACGTTAACCCCGGTCCTCATTTCCCCTCGCCTATTAAGGCCCCGGGTGTCTTTGATTGGTCGGCGCTCAGGCTTAATAACCTTACAGCAATTCCCTAACATTTATATAAAGAAACACCATTTACATTGCGAAAACTTGATGACGTGAAATTTACGACAAGCGTTCGATCAAGGGAAATTATTCAGCGCGCCCGCTGAAAGGTTAAACGATATTTTTGTATTCATATCTATTGAATAGTGATATATATATTGTACGTGATAATAATAATAATAATAATTTAATAATTTTTATAGCGCCTTCTTGGCGAAAATCACATAAAGTACGCTGTACAAATATATTTTTTCCCAATGCTCCTTTTTTCATTATTGAAATTTAGTACAATTTAATTCATTGTAATATTATACTTCTCTTTTAAGCAATGCTTGTGTAGAGAAGCGGAGTGTATATATTTACACAGTAATGTTTCCTAAAGCGTCACAAGATGATGCTTAAAATAATAATAATAAAAATAAAACGGTTTAGATGATTATATTAGAGTTAGTGGTTTAATTAATAGTAACAATCGAGTGCGTAGCGACAAATTTTGTTTCAGAAGTTAAAATCATAATATATTATGCGTAATGTACAATTTAACATATAGCATAACGGTACTAGTGGTATATTATGTTGTCTATCTTATCACTAACTATAGACAGTATCATATCGATAATAAGTACAGCCTGGCACAATATTCTTGACAAATAATAAATTCTGAACTAAGCATGTCATTTCTATGGCAACCCCAAGGTCTTTGACATTTCCTTGTTTTTCAAAAACTATCATACCCGATCATTGTTGTTTACTTTAGTTATTTATTAATAGTTACAAATAATTTCAAATGAATAGACCAATGAACAGTGGAACTAGCTAAGTTATTTACTGTGTATTCTGGCACTGTTTGGCTGAATTTCAAGCTACGAAACTCCTGTCTAACTTTGAGGACGTTTTCAAATGCACTACTGAAATGAATGGGTAGGTATTATGGTCTGTTGACAAATTTGATCAATTTCGTACTTATTTAAACAATATTTTTGGGGATTTATGCTGATTTTTAAACAATTATAGCAATGCGCATTCGGATTTGAGGTTATGCTTCACTGAATTTGACAGTTTATTATAAACAAAAACGTCCACAAGAATAACGACTCAAGTCAAATTTATTTGTTTTGTTTTTAAATATAACGTAAATTGCGATTTTTTTTCTTTTGAGTTGGAATCGAAAAATGGAAGCGGGTAGCATGAAATATTGGGAAACTGGAAACGAGAAGCAAGAAGAAGCGAGAAGCGACGAGAAGAAAAAGCAAAACATAAATGCGAGAAGTTAGAAAATGAAACAAGAAGAAGCGGGAAACAAGAAGAGGCGGGAAACAAGAAGAAGCAGGAAGCAAGAAATTAAAACCAACGCTCAATCCATTACTTTAGTCCTATCTATCCTACATTTCCATATTGACTCTAGGTTGCCATGTATACAGCCTAATTAGATTATATCCTCCTCATCCTTATAGCATGTGCTCCAAATTCTAGCTTAATCAGTGCTCCCTGGACCCTGGTGTTCTGATGGGACTCTATACTTAGTTCACTCTTACTTTAGTCTCTTATTTACACTTTCTCTTAGTATTTCTTTTTTAAATAAATATTTTTAAATTACTACAAATTACGTATTTATTTAATATTTTCCTCATTCCACCTTTTAATTCACATTAATGAACACCGTTTGCATAAAGTAAAAAAATATAGATAGAGAAATATTTTTGAGTAAGATTGTTTTGAAATATTTTGTTTTAAGTTTGTTATGTAAGTTTTTGTTTTATATATTTCGTAACCTTGCCTGTAAATTTTGAGTTTTGAATAACAAGCTCCCGTTAGACAAATTACAAAAAAGTAGTTTTTCTGGACTATTTTACAATGTATTTTTTCTTTTGTAAAATGTAAATAATAAAAAAATACACCTTCAGTAACTGTAAATTCACTTTGTGGCATCATTTTGAATTAAATAATACAAAATATTTAGTTGGACCATTTAACTCATGAGCCATATTAGTGTTGCCATTTGAAACTTTTTGAACGACCACAACGCCATCAATTTTTTGCTACTTTTAAATGTCAGACTGTACGGGCGTTATTGACCGTGCCCGACGTATTCGATATTCATCGTTATCTAATATTAACAAATCTTTGGTATCGCAGGTATTTCGATAAAAATTATTCCTTCGGTGTCAACAATGAAAAAAACTATAAAAATAGCTAGAAATGACAAAATATTACGAAATTTTAAGCCGTTATGTCCCAGACACTATTAGGTCTACAAAGACAATTTTGATTTCAAATTGTACGCAAACTTTGTCTACTTCAAAAAGTATTAAATGATTTATCCCAAAAAATAGTCATTCGGCAATCAAAATCGACAAAAACTGAATAAAGGTCGAAAATTTTTTTTTTTTAATCTTGACTACAAATCCGGAGGTTGTGGGTTCACATCCCAGCGTGCGCATGTAAATTTGATTTTAGTAATCTGCATCGTTTTACAATTAAATTATTTTAAATGATTAAACTAATGTTTACAAGACAAGATTTTTTTTATGCATAGCACAAATATTAAACAAATTATTGCTTATAATAATTTGTTTACAATTAAATCGTTATATAGTATATTTATGGTGCCTTCCAAAGTGAAAGATGCTTGAAATAGCTTTAGCCGTTCTTAGTGCTTAGATCTGAATAGCCCGATACTTCTCCACCTTCCTCTTCCCCATCGCCTTCCCCTCCCCATACCTTTTACCCTTACAAAATACCCCAATAAGGGATGTCATAGTCCCATTGGCTTCGGACAGTTGGGACTCTGTTGCGGTATTCGCATAAAAAAATATTAGTGACTGGAGAATTCATAATGAGAAAGTAAATGGTAGAAGAATTAATCAATCAATGCAAAAATGAAAAAAAAACCCTTAACAACACCACGATGAATAACATAATACCGATAGACCGGACTAATAAATCAATATTAGGTAATATCACAAAAGAACAGGTGTGATACAAAACTATTCTGCCCTCGAGCTTTCTTAGCACATGGCTAGAATTTTTTGGATGCGATTTTAACCTTTAATGCTTTGAATTATGTATGAAAGGCAAATCAGAATCGCTTGCGTTAATAGCCTATATTGGTTTTCTGCGCATGCGCATCTGCGGACTTGAAAAACAATCCGTGACAGTAGTAGACAGTAGTGAATAGGTTTGAAACACTGAGGTACTTTTAATGGCTTAAAATAAAAATAAGGGTATTATGTATTGTAAGAAATAATAGGTTTGAGGTATCATTAGAAATCCTCCGCTTCCAGAATAACTGAAGAAATAATCACCGAAGAAACTGCTGCTAATGACATTGTTATATTTCGTTTAAATTGGTATGAATTTTCAAACAAAAACTCTCAA
>JAHDVE020003982.1:0-101056 GCA_022606495.2 Halesus radiatus
CTTTATCTCTTTCTTGTAAAGAAGGCACGCACGCATGCAAAATCGTTTGTCGATATGTGATACATTGATTAATTGTCAAGACTAAAACTTTGACGTGTACCTTGCATTCATGTTTGTTGTTTTCTTAAAATTTATTCTAGTACGCATTTTCTGTAAATCAAGCAGACTCACCCTGAAGTTGAACAAACCAACAGCAATAATTCTCATTCCAGGCTCGTATTTTTTTGTTCTTGCCAAAGCGCTCAGACTGAAAATATTAGTTTTTCGTAAAGTCATATTTTTCTGTGAAGATTTGGCTCTAAAATATTGACGTACAATAAATCCAGCCCAGTTTTATAAAAAATAACACAGCTATTTTCAAATAATGTTTTATTATGAATGACAAAGATAATATATACTAAAGTGTTTAGAAAATTATTTCTAAAACAGATCGCTACGTACAAACGCTATGTACACATTTTTAATTTATTTTAGAGATTATGTAAAAAAGGTAAATGTAAATATTATTTGAACATTGCTCAAATTATTTGATCTCTGGGCCTGTAATAAAACCTCTTGCCACAGAGATCAGATAATTTATTTTTATTTTTTATGAACAATGTACAACATTTTAAATAAGTGTTTTATAATGGCTACATTTTAAAATAAAAAAAATTCTCTATAATTTCTTGAATCCTCTAAATATTATATTATATTGCAATTTTGCAAAACGTGTGTTTTTTTTTACTACCTGACTTTTGAACGTAGGTAAGAACTCCTGCTGAAAAGGTAATTGCCTTCTTCTGTGGAGGTACTCTTCGCCTTCACCTCTGGAAATTGAGCAGTCATTACAGTGGTTCCTTAGGAATTCTGACATTTATTTGAAATATTTAAACTTTCTTCCACGTTTATCGTCACTCGCTTTGGTGTTTAGACTCTGTACTGGGGTAAGGAATGCACTCTTCATTTTAAAGAGATTTATGCGCATGTAGTGGTGTACTCTATTGTAGGACTACTGCGGGGACAAGCAGGGACTATGGGCGAATCTCTTGGCGTAGGGCTGAGTCTCAACGGATCGCAGCATGACGCTGCTCTACCGGGCACAACACCCTGCCAGGTACGAAGGTCGTCTGCGGACGATTCCGAGTTCCGACGTCGAACTTAAGCTTGGTCAGAGACGGGGCGCCATCGCGCCGGGACATTTAACCACGTTGCGCAGTGCTCGCCCCGCCTCAGTTCACGGAGCAGATCCGGTGCATCATGCGGCCCACGGACGTGCCCGAGAAGGCTGCTCCGCGGCCTGCTGTGGTCCGACCCCGAGAAGGATACCACCGGCTGGGGCGAGAAATAGACGACACGCTGATGTGGTCTTTCCAGATCCTGAAGCCGGCCGACGAGCGCCACCTGGCGTATGGGAAAACCAACACCGAGCGTCCCGTCATGCAGCCCAGGGGCGTCACCAACAAAGACAAAGAAGATTGGAAGAAAGGATCAGTACCCCCGGCCCCCGTCCTCACCCGCCGCCCAACTTCACATAACTCCTATCATTCGTATTAGCGTCTTGGAATATATCGTAAGGAATAAATACAGATAGCTTCTATTTTTTTTTTCAATTAAACATGTATGAAAACTTAGACTAAGCCGTATTTAGTTTTGATAATTTAACTGCATCCTTTATATGGTATATAAATAATGTGTAATGATAGTGTCCAAAAAAAAAATATGTCATAGATTTAATATAGGAATAATGTAAGAATAGGAAGTAAGATTTGTAAAGCGCCCTTGAGGTGATTTTTCACAAAAACGGCGCTATAAAAATCATCCAAATATTATTATTATTATTATTATTATGGGCGCATGTTCCAAACTATTTTAAACCTATTTGAACAACTATCGGTGTATACAAATACATTCAAACGTGCGCTCTTTAAAATAATTTTCCTATGAGTAAGGACTTACATTACAAAGTTAGTATTAAGTATCCCCCTAGTAAATATCTACATTGTTGCGAGGTGTGATATTAATGAGGATTTATTTAGCTTAGCTCGTCCTAAAACGAGAATTTCGTGTAAGCCTTTTATGTAAGTTTAGTACATTTACGAGGAGAAATTAAGGGGTGGGTGCAAGGTGGTGTCTGAAATGCCCGAGAGAGACATGACACGATCAAGTTTATGAACTACATGAACCGGTTCTTTTGAAAAAGAGGAAAAAAGGAAGAGATTATGCAAGATGAAGTTAAAATGTGGATGATGAAAGGAGTTTGTGCCAAGAAAAAATAGTGTGGCTTCAAAAGCTCGCAGAGAGAGACAAAGAGGATCTTTGTTTACGGGAAATCGCGTAATGAATAATTGATAATTTAGTTAAGTTCAAGGAAATCAACTGCGGTACAAAGATATGTTTTATGTAGCTTCCTAAAATGCCCTTACCGCGATTCTTTGCAACAAATTGCTAAAATTCACAGTCAGATTTGGAATCCAAAATCCATATGGCCGATATTTCAATATAATAATTAGTACTTATACTAACAATTAAATAATAATACAGTTAAAAGGGTTAACGCGCTTAACACGGTATTAATTCTACATATATAAACAATATACCACAATATACACAGATGTGTATATTGTGAATTACAGTGTCCATCATCAGTGCAGATGCACCGATGATGGACACTGTAATTCGAAAGGTTGGCTAAATGAGGAGGAAGCGCAACACGTCATAATATCCCCAAAACTATTCAAGAGATTACTTTTGGCCGTGAAAACCTGAAAACATATCACAGCTATAAAACCATTTTGTCAATTGTAATTATCAACACTGAAACCGCTTATGTACTAAATAAAAATGACACGTTAATACGTTTTGGCGTTGCGTGGGAATAGAGCACGCAACCTCCCGGCTTAAAGCCAAATGCGTCGGCCACATTGTTACTAAAGTCGTCAGTTTAACTCGTATTTCACTTTGACGTATTTAATTTCAAAGGAAATTGACACTTAACTATAATGTTTAGGGTTTCCTTTAAAATATTCCTACAAGGAAATAGTTAGACACGAAGGTAAGCCGTCTTTGAAGAATTAGTAACAAAAACAATGACGTTTTTCATGCATGAAAGTCATTATTTGCAGTACTTTTTTCGTAAACGGTATCAAATAATGAATACTCGTAACAATACGCCTAAAAGAACATTGAAAAGAACATCATCATTTGATAAAATCGGAACAAAACCAAAACGAGTTAAAACCCGTAAGACCGTGGATAACTTATAATAATATCTATTATAAAAATGCGTAGGGAGGTATTTATATTTCAAAAATCTTGAAAACTTTTTTCACAATGTTGTAAAACTTATAATTCTCTTTTATGGATAGATCCTAAGCCGATGGAATACTTAATTGAAGATAATTATGTGAAATCTTCCATTTAAACATTTCTGATTAAATCTCGGCTAACAATTTGAATACATGCGTTCCGCAGATAATCCCTCGGTAAGGGTGTAATAAGAGGGATTTTCCCAAATCTCATCCCGAATGAACGTCACGTCTCAGCCCCCCGACCCCTTTAAACAGCGAAATGGCACCTACTAAAATATAATGGGCGCAACAGTGAACGCCTTCAGTGAGACGTAATTTTTTGTTGAACTTTTTGCTCGCGGGTCTGAAATAAAGTCTGCTTTAAGAAAAACTCAAAGATCAAACTTAAGGGACGCAGACACCAAGGAGTGGCTAAAACGAGGTTTCAAGCAAGGCGAAGCGCTTTTCTTGTTTCAAATTTTACTTGATCCAATGCTCAAGGGACTCGTAAGCTGATTACCGCTTATGAATGCCTTATTTTACATTAGCGTCCTTGTTGAATTAAACTTCTATAATGACTCAATTAATGAATGTCTCTTTGACAACTTTGGGATTTATGTGCAAGCATTTAAATTTGTATTAAACCTCAGTATTCGTAATTCATCGTCTTATTCTGATTTACACGTGGCATTAATTAATTTCGATACATTCCCTCAATGGTTTACCTATTATACATTATTATTCTTGCAAATAAATATTTTGTTGAAGTGGAATAAAGATATCAAGCCTTGTAACAACACAAATAATTAATTAAAAAAATCTTTAAAAATGTGTGAAAAACAGTAAAACTTCACACATTCTGTAATATTGTAAGCAATAATTTAATATTCATAAATGAAATTCTTGTTCTCTCTTCATTTGATTTAAATAATATTATAATTCAATCAACCGAAACTTGAGACCAATTTTTTTCTCAGGGCCGGGGTACTACTTGATTTGGGTAAATACCGTTTAGCCCTGGTCATCAACACAAAACACGCACGATAAGCATTTTAATTTGTAGGTGTATTAAATTATTTCGTAAAAATTCCTGGACATTCTACTAATTAAAACCATTTTAAATGATTTCTACGATCATGATAATATCTAACCCTTACCTTTAGCTGATAAAAATACAGTTATAGTGATAAGAAAGAGCATGGACACTATGAACCCTCTGGACTGATGCGGAACATTAAAGTAAAACTTTCTGCTCGGGCCTCAGCGCTCGCACCTCAGTAATTCCCGGTACGCAGAATTGATCCCAGTGAATTACCATCAGGTATCTCGCGGCTACTCCTCCACAGTGGGATAGAAATCCAGCTCCTACTGGGTAAAAAATAAAAATTCCGTTGGTGGAATGCGACCCGGCGCGCTGGAAAACGTTATTATTTTTACTCAGTCCCTGGCTTAGTGAGTGTTCGCCGGCACGCGGTGAAACCTTTAAAATATTTTAGTTATGGGGTAGTATAAATTTGAATAACTCTTTTACTGAACTTCTTAAATGCTTTAATTGAATAGTCACATAAAATCTGCATGAAGCGTAAGTTCAAAAACAATTTCGCAATCTACATAAGTAATATCCCTTATTTATTCGATGCAATCACTTGGCTTGTGGATCTCTTCGAGATTCCTACATATTTTCAACGCAATTGGTTTATTAATTAAAACAGCAGTGCAAGAAAAAATGCTATACAGAAAGAAAATCATTACAACTTTCAAGAGAAGTATTGATGTGGTGAAATAAAATATATACATACTTTACAATAGTACAACAACTAAATCTGCTCAGTGCCAACTGGTTTTGGACAATGGCTACATCATCTACAAGGGAGATATAATTGGATATACTGTGATAAGTTACCTCTGAATTATATCTTGTGTATTGTATATAAAGCTGTATTTTAAAGTGTTTGGATATAAACTAAAAAAAGTGGTTATGCTACGCTGAGGCATGGTTTTTTGGTTCTTTACGTACCTGGAGGTAAAAATTACGTATAAATAAATCCGCCTTGCGTACCCCTTAAAAACGTTAAGCAACCGTATCTCTCAATATTCCTTTTGCACATTACAGTAACATTCGTATTACTGCCTACCGTTTTAACCGGACATCACCCATATTCGTCCAGCAGTCAATCATTAAGTAGTGCAAAACGGTAAAAGAGATTACGAGAAGAGTGTGTACGAAAGGGAGCTTGACTAAAATATTATATTGTTGTACCTCTTTCTACTAAAATTCACCTTTCATGCAGCTTCTTTACGTCGAGGATTTTTTTAAAAGTAATGTTGATCCGGGGGGGGGGGGTGGGCGAGAGTAATTTCGTCAGAATTTTATGGATATTATTTAATATCTTAAAATTTATTAATTCAGATTATTGATTGACCTATTAATAATGAGACACTCAATTATAACAAACTCTTAGTTATTTATAGCATATTACGTATCATTGATGTTTAGTCTATTGAACATCCAGGGAGCTAAGCTCCTCATTCTATCGCAATCTTCTGTCTGCCCGCTGACCCTGAACGCGGGACAATCCTCCTAGAAACCGTCTGATGGACAGCGCCATCTGTGGATTCTAATACATTACTCTACCTACATGTTTTTAAAGTTTAGATAGACTTAGCATTTATTACGAATAGTAGAAAGTATTAGACGATGTATGAATATGAATGAAGCAAGATGTGTATGCCAAGATCGAGTTGTTTGATGGACCTTCCTCTCTCCCTTCCCCTGCGGGAAAACGGCGTGATGGTTAGTTAGTTAGTTCTAAATTTTCTGCGTATTTTCACCAAAACATTGTTTTTTCTTTTTACTTTTGTTTTTTGTTTGTAATTCCATTTTTCCATGTAGTTGTACACCGTTATTGAACGGTTGATGTTTATTACTCTCTTTTTGTTTGTAATTTTTTTGTTATGTTTACCCCCTCCCCTGTCTATTGTGTACATTATAAATAAAATAAAATAAAGTATTCAAAGGTGCCAAACCCGGTCAAAAGCCTTGGAAATGTCACGGGCAACCGTTTCAGTCTCACTGTAACGTTACAGACACCGCGCTTAAAACAATATTTTTTTAAATAAAACCTATTCCGCCTCAGCACAGGAACCCGTAGGGAGGAGGACTGTGAAAAACATACTGTATTTATTATATTATTAGCCTCGTAATTTGTTATTATGTAAATAGAAAAAAAATGCTTTAAAACTTAAAAAAATATATATTAAACATAGAAAAATAATTGCAATCCTTTCCCATAAGGTTTATTTTTATTTTTAAACTTAACTAAAGTTTTTTAGCCAAATTAAAACATATATTAAAGTTAGCGTTAATAAAAAAATAACCGTATTCTTTTTTTAAATTACTTCTGTGCATTTTAAAGAAAAACCTTCAGTATGAAGTATTTTTTTGAGGATATTCAACGATTTAAATGATTTTGTAAAACTTTCATATTACGGTCAGAAAGAGGTCATATATCTGATTTAATTTTGATATGAAATCTTTTAATATATGTGATAAATATTTTTCTCTTCAAAAACCTTATGTTTATCGTGTTACGTAATAATGTATTATAAATTTTTCGACATAATAAATAATCCCACTCCTCCTCTTTTTAAAAATGCAAATTACTGAATGGTTTTTCTAGGATAACCCAAATTATAGAGTACATATTTTTGGCTTACTTTTACCCATTTTTTAACTTTTGTTTTTGAAAAGAAAGACAAATTTTCCCGGTTACAAATAACCTGACAATATTTGAAAATCTCCTACTACCATCACAGTAAGCGGAAGATGTTGCTTGTGTTGTAATGCAGGACTTAGCCAGCCGAGGAATAGAACTCACGATGCCTGGATGATACCCAAACGTGATGCCAACTCAGCCACTGACCGGTCGAAAATATATTAACCCCCTTGTTGTTAATCTGGTTAGTCAAAAAATTCCTAAAATGTCTAAATATTGTTAAAATAATAAGACCACTCATTTGGGAAAAAGTAGATACAACTGAAATAATCTACCTTCTTTGTATGCCTCGTAACATAGTTATTAATAAACAATACAATAACTTATAAATGAATTAAATATTACTTTGTAATCACCAATTTATTAATTATATACATATCAACATGTTTCGAAAGCGATGCTTTCCTCATCAGGAATTTACAGAATACTAAAAAACAATAATGTCAAGTATAGACAAATAAGGATAGTATCGCTTTCGAAACATGTAATTGTGTTCGAAACAAAGTAATTTGCAATTCATTTATTAATAATGATTCCACGAAGTGAATACCGATATTTTGAAGAAATTATAATAAAATAACTAGGAATAGGGGGTAAGTCATTGCTTATGAACTGAGATTCGTCGGAAATCATTCTACCTTAATGCTAGTTGAGAATCCTAGCCATCGGGCTAATATCCCACCTAAATGTTTTTGATTTCTTTTCTCGCTCAAGACACTATTCGAAGGTATACTTAAATAAGGAATTCTATGAAAATACTTAATAGGTTATTTTAAACCGAAACCAATTAATTTATTATCGAATGGTCTTTACGGCTTTGAATATTATTTCAATGTAATATTTTAAATTACGTTTACCATCCTGAAGTAGTATGCAGCAAAGGGACAAATTGTTTTAAAAATTCTTATTGACGTTTTTTTTTATATGAATACCTCACAAGAGTCCCAACTTCTCACAACCGTCTGGAGCCAGTGAGACTATGGCATTCCTAATTGGGGAATCTTGTAAGACTGAATGTATTGGGAAGGGGATGGAGAAGGGGAAGAGGAAGGTGGGGAATACCTGGCTATTTAGATCTGGTCACCAAACACGGCTAAAAGCCATTTCAAGCAACGTTTCAATTCTGAATGGTGGTCTTTCACTAGGGCGATACTGGGAGTATCTTCCACTCTGGAACATGCGCAAATATACCATATATTATTTTTAAAATGAATTAATTGTGAAACAACTCAAATTAATCAAATTAAATTATCGACGTAATAATTAATTTGATTTTATTAATGCGTTTGATTACACAGCGCCCTTGAGGTGATTTTTCACAAAAACGGCGATATATAAATCGTCCAAGTATTATTATTAATTTGAAAAAAATACGCCTTAACACATGCTTAATGCAATGTAGGTCGAAAAAACACAGTTAAATTACCAACCATCACACCTTTTCTATGCAGAGGGAGGCAGGGAGGATGGACTGTCACACAAATCTGTATTGGCACTTACTTTTTCAGCATTATCTCATGCATCTGTTATTCCGAGTCTTGACTTGACCCGAGTTTTCAAAGCAGCGTATTACATTGATCCATATTCGTATAACGCCTTCATTTACGCATTGTATTAATTTGATAAACATACTGAAAAATAAAGCAATGCTAAATAAATTTGTCATTTCTGTACATGTGTTCATAGCTCATAAAAATGCATACATTTCATTTAAATAAAAAAATGGCACAAAAAAACGTTTCACATAAAGAACAAGTGGGAATCGGAGAATCAACATAATCCATTCAAGAGTATTCATTCACATTTCCGATTCAAAATAATTATATTTGTTACGCAATAACTTTTTTCCTCGGCAATCCTCCGGCGTAATAAAAAATCGTTTTACGTATGAAAAGAACCCCATTCGCCTGTAGTTCCCCGTATTTAACAAGAAAACGTGTCGCGGCGGAGCACAAAAGGGATATCTGGTCCAAGTCTCACGATTCTAACGTTACATTCATTATGGAAAGTGGAAAAATAAAGCTCTAAGCGCTTCTGCCATCCAAAGCTCCCCTCCCTCCTCCATTGGTGAGAATCTCCTCACCGCCCACCCCGGGAGGAAGCCCACCTAACTAAGCACTTGAATAAGATGTGAGTTCTCCCTTTGATTTCGTCACATCAAAGTATCGCTGCTTCCAGCCTCTTCTTGATAACGTGAAGACGAAAATAACCTAAGGATTTCGATTATAATAAGAAAGATTATTGGTTGAGCTATTTTAAACTTGTAAATATTTTGAATCAATTTACTTTTATAGAAAGTTTTCACAATTTGCAAATTTTGGAAAATGGCCCAAGGAAATTGGGTAGGGATGAGATAAGGCATGAGAAAAGTTGGAACGTATCTGATTTACTCGCTAAATACTGTCAAAATCATTTTAAACAATGTTTCTATGGTTCGTAGTATCACAGTAGAACAAAACTGAGAGTATCTAACTGCTAAAATAAAGATTTTAGGTATATTGCCCCCATAAAATCAGCAAATTATCCGAACATTTGTCTTCCAAATGATTTTTTTACTTATTTGCAGAAAAAAATGCTAGTTTTTATTGCATTTTCTTAGAAATATCGTAATAAGATTTTACATTAAACATTGTAATTAAATATATAATTTCTCTCATAGATTCAAATATAATAATTCGTATATATAAATTACAAATTCGCGATGATAATTCATTCGATATGCGTAACCTGAAAAATCATTTCGAAATCAATTTGCAAATTTGTCCGTCATAAATTTATAAAAAAAAAATTAAGATGTAAATATATGTGAAGGCTAATAACAACCCAGTACGAGTTTTGAAGAGTGACACACGTCCGTAAATATTTTAATTTTTGCGGAAACGCGAAAAATCTCACTTTCGCAAAGTTTACATAAATATACAAAGTACCTACCTAACACAAGCGCCCGAGGCGCGGCAGTTGAATAGAAATGACATAAATAAGACTAAGAGGATGCGATGGCTACAGACAATGGAATAATTTAGCGGACGCAAGTAAAAACACGCTGTTCTCAGCGGAAGAAAAGAGAATGAAAGAAAAAAAGAGTAGAAAGAACTAGACTAAGAATGAAGTGGTAAGTTGTTATGAAAGGGGGGTTGTGTTTCAGAAAAAAATACGTTGGATAATTTTAAATCTTAATTTTACTGCTTGGTCATTGAAAACTTATCAAATAAATAAACGATTTTTTTTTTTAATTTCATCAACTCCACACAGGAAGCACTGAGGAAAATAATTTCCCTGACGATGTCATCTTTGAGGATGCTATGTGAAGAGTCTTTTTGAGATGGGTCTTAAAGAGACTCTTCAAAAGCCATGTTATAGGAGGGAGGAAACACAGAGGTCAGCAAATCGTTCCACAGTCAGGCTGTTGAACTCTAGAACGTGTCGTAGAAATGATCCGTTTTCATTCGACAAATGTCAACCGTGTATAAATATTGGGCGCGCGTTTGGCGTATTTCCTGACTATTCACCGGTTCCGAAGGGACCAATGGCACTACTTCCTCAGAACATCTTCAATTGAAATACTAATAGAAAAATGACAGCATTCTCACCTGACGCCCGTGCTCTAAAAATTGCAATCCGTTTGTTAAGGTAAGGAAATCTATCAAATGGACCGCCCGTCTCAAAGATTCAAGGGTTTTTTCAGGTTTTTGGGATTTCAGACCAGAGATTGCTGCCAAATTTAACAGCGGGGCGCTCTTGTGTTTCGTGCAGGGTCTTTGACAGCCTCCATGGTCGAGGAGTAAGGCTCTCGACTACCAATACGAAGGCCGCGGGTTCAAATCCCGGCGGGCGCAAGTAATTTTTTTTCAATTAATTGGTTCTGTTTCACAATAAATTCATTTAAAAATAATATATTGTATATTTGCGCACGTTCCAGAGTGGAAGATACTCTCAGTATCGCCCTGGTGAAAGACCACCATTCAGAATTGAAACGTTGCTTGAAATGGCTTTTAGCCATGTTTGGTGACCAGATCTGAATAGCCAGGTATTTCTCCACCTTCATCTACTACTTCTCCTTCCTCTCCACAATACCTTCAGTCTCACAACTTTCCCCAATTGGGGATGCCATAGTCTCACTGGCTTCAGACGGTTGGGAGCAGTTGTGCGGTATTCATATAAAAATTTTAAAAAAGGGTCAGCAGTTATATACTATTAAAGTATCTGCGGGCGCTGTACAGTACGCCCTGCTTCTGAGAGGCTAACTTGCCTTCGGCTTCGATAAAGATTCAATAAATATGCAAGCACTAGTTTACTACATAAAAATGGAATCGGCATTCGACTAGATAACTTAGAGGCATTAGAAATAAGGAAAGCCAAAAACACTAATAGTAGACTCATAGATAATCAAATAAATTTAAATAAAAGTCCAATCGTTAAATTATTCCCAATAAACAAAGTACACACCCTTCCCAGTCAGCATGTACCTGCTGATCTCCCATCCTTGGCCCTTCACTTGCCTGTTTGTATCAATCTATAACACATGTGCATCTTAGTTCATAGTTTACTTGTATACTGCCCTGAAGAAGCTACGGTAGTAGCGAAACCCGGTCGGCTAAAGTATAAATAAAAGTGAGGTAAACAAAGTTTTTAAATTAAGTTTTGTTATTTTTTTAATTATAATGTCACATCACCAAGTTACCGCTTCATATGAAAATGTAAAATATTACTCACTGCAAATCTCTAAGAAAATCACTATGTGGCTTAACAATATATTTAAATGATAAAATTGTTTATCATAAACCAACTTATCATAATATTAGTAATACTCGTATAGTGATATAATCGCAGTTTATATGATTACGGCTGTGAGAATGTTTGACATTAACAAAAAAATATATAAATGTTATAATAAAATTACTTAAAACAAAAACGATTTTTTCCATTTAAATAAATCGTTATTAACCTTTCCCTTACGGTGCTAAAATAATAATGCGCGTTCTGGTGTTGGGTAGTCAGTTCACGAACAAAAATTGTCGATTTAAAATCGGAAAAATAAGAACATTCATAGCTAATTCCCTTAATCAATTATAATTGAAGTGAAAAATTATAATAAATAAGATTTATTTGCAGAAAACATTAAAAAAACACCTGACAAAGCTCAAAGAACGGGCATAGCCCGAGAGCTACTGCCGACTGAGGACATTGAGCTCCTCGCGCTTCCACAGTGTAGTATGCAAGAGTGAGATGCGAATATAGTGTTGCGCTTCCCGCACACTCTTCACGTATCGTCGAGACCCAAGGTCGAGACACTCAGAGCGCCATTTATACGCCAATTTGTTTCCGATCTTCACAAAATATCGCCAATGTACCCGATAAATTCTGATTATTATTAATATTATTTTTTAAATCAATGCGTAAATATATTATGGAGAAACACCTAAAGTCTTAACCTTGTATTTATTATATTTATAGAGATATTGATGGTTACTAGAAGCATTGTCTAGAAGATACCCATCATAGGGAAGGGAGGGTTAAATATTCAATATTCAAGAACGCCATCAAATCAAATAAAACTTTTTTGAAACAATGTTTCACATTCTAATAAATTTTATCCCTGCAAATATTTTATCAACGAATCTTATGCATTAACTGATTTAGAAATCTGATCTTGCTTATGAAGGTTTTTTTCGTTTCATTTAAAATATATTTAAAAAAAAATGATAAAAAACCCCTGTTTTTTACGGATTTCCTGACGTTTTAATGCTAACCAGAACAGAGGTAAATTAGTAAATTTTTACCCGTCCTGAATGATGTCGATAATTATCTACATTGAGTCTAAATATTGTCAAACGAGAGTTATCTTCTTTTCTGAGTAATCTCCTTCATAAATTTCGTTCCAATATAATCGAATTTGTGATACCCCTAATGACATTCAAATCACAGCACGGAGTGGCACCGGCCTATGTATCGAGCCTACATGTCCCACAAGACCTAAGCGATAGACAGCTTACTTAGAGGTCATCAGATCTTGAAGCCTCTAATCGATTAGTATAACCATCTCGGTTGAATATAGCTATGCTGCCTACTGGCGATTACGATGGGGCTTTTCGTGAAATTAACTGATCTGATCTTATGGAATAGACTGCCTTTAACTCTCGTGAATATCTTATGCGTAACTGAATTTATCAAATCATAGAAATCGAATAATTTTTATAATCCACTGAATAATAATAACCGCAGTTTGAAAATGGCCTTGAACGCCGAAAGAGCTGTAACAATAATAAAAACTAAAAATATTTGCAGAACTTATTAATAACATTATTAAATTAGATTTACATTAAATAAAAAAAATTAAAAAAAAATAAATGAAAAAGATGTTGCTACCCGAGTTTTACTACCTCTTTTCCAGATATTATTTCAATTGAACAAATGCGAAATTACGAACAAACAAAAAACTGTATTGTCATATTGTTTGATAGTCATTGCGAGCTGAAAGTAGTTGAGTTGATCTAGAAATTGCAGAAAGTTAGCCGTCTAAACTTCGTGACACAAAAGCTCACGTTCCAAAGGTTTTTAGTGGTAACCAAACAAAAACGTTCTAGATTATTTTAGCAATTAAAATCAGACATTTTTAAATCGTTTTGATGTATAAAATACTTGACATAAATATTTCACCACATATCGAGACCTTAAGACCTATTTATTATTTTGTTCTTTGTTTTGTTTTCAGGGTCTTGATGTTCATCGGAAAAAACAATTCCTCAATACTTTTCCAGCGACGCTGTTAAGTACCTACAGAATATTGACTTGACAAAACTTGTTAAATTTTATTTTTCATGAATAGCTATTATTATTAAGTGAAATATAAAGCTTTATTTTAAAAAAAAAATCTGCTAGGTTACTATTATTACGCGTGACCACTATTTTGACTTCCGAAAGCATTATCACTGGTAATGCCTTTGGAAATCGAAACAGCTGTCACGCGTAATAATAATTACATAACAGATTTTTACTTAACAAATAAATAGTTATGATATTAGTAATAGAATAAATAAAAAAAATTCTAAATTAAAATGGAGTTTTACAAAAATTAAACTTAAATAAAATAAGTAACTTAATTCATTCTTCGGTAATCATATCACTTTGGATTCTAACCTTTAATAACATTCTGCTTAAGTTAAAAATAGTTAGGACTGCTTTCAATATCAATGTCGTGATGCGTAGATTGATTAAAAAATACATAGGAATACTGATGGTGTCAGAAGTTCACACCGATTAGAACTAAAACAGACTTGCCAATTGGAAATTTTCAGCAAAAAGCAAATTTTGGAAGTTTTATTTTCAGGATGTTGATTTTCGGTAAAAATTCAATATTTTTCAAATATCTTGTAAATAAAAATTATCTTCTTTAGAGAAAATTTTCATGTATTTAAATATATTTATTATATTAGAGGTTATAATAATTATTAAGAAGTATTTTGTCTCGATCACTGTTTAACATATAAATATCAACATGGTTCGGAAGCGAATACAGAACAGAATACATAGTATACTAAAAAATATTGACAAGTATAAACAAAAAAATATACACAGAAAAATAGTAATGTACGAAAAAATATTTCTTATTAATTGAATTATTAATGACGCAACAAAATAATTACGTATCTAATAAATTAATTAATAATTTACTTTTTATTCACCACTTTATTAAAACAAACAGCAATCTACATGTTTCAAAAGCGACGATTTCTTCATTAGGAATATATAGAATACTAAAAAATAATATTGGCAAGTATAGACAAATAATAAACATAGAACACAATAATGTAAGAATATACAAATCATAAACATAAATATAAATTGATTAAAGTAGGTACGTAATTAATCAAAAATGTTAATTAAAAAAATATTGTAAAACATTGAATAGCAAATTTATATTAGAAAATAAAAAAGAAATTATTTTTATTATCAATATTAATATGAAAATAAATTCAAGGGGTAGCTATTTAAAAAAAATAGTATTAACTAACTAACTAACTAATCATCACGCCGTTTCCCCGCAGGGGTAGGCAGAGAGGACGGACCGCCAAACAACTCGATCTTGGCATATACTTCTTGCTTCATTCACATTCATACATCGTCTCATACATTCTCTTCTATTATTCCGACTTCTGACATGGCCCGACTCAAGTATTTGATACTCTTGATTGTGCCATGTCTTCCTCGGGCATCCCCTGCTTCTTCTTTAATTCACATTTGCGTCATACATTCTCCTTACACTCCTTTCTTTGTTCATTCGCTGTACATGCCCAAATCATCTAAGCGTTCCTTTCTTAATCTTGCTCATGACACTTACATCAGCCTTGCATTCTTTACGAATCTCAATATTTTTCACATGATCGTACATGGTTTTACCACACATTCGCCTCAGAGATCTCATTTCTACGGCATTCAGTGTACTTTCATCCTTCCTCTGCCAATTTCACGCCTCACTGCCATACATCAGGGTTGGTATTAGCACTCCATTGTGGACTGCTAGCTTCGCTTCTTTGGACAACTTTTTGTTAGCGCCAACCGCGATCAATCCTCCGTTAATAGAGTTTCCTGCATTCACCCTACTTTTACAATATCTCTATCAGTCTTTCCATCTCTCGTAAACATACTTCCCAAATATACAAACTCATCGTCCTGCTGCTAGTATTCAACATTCACAACTATATTACACACTGTTTTCGTACTTTCTCTTTCAAACACCATGACTTTAGACTTACTTACATTCATGATTAGCTCATTCTTCATAGATACTTCGTTCATCCTAGATACGAGGGACTGTAAATCTTCCATACTATTAGCAATCAGCACCTAAATTTAATTCACTATTAACCCTTTTTCTGATTTCTAAAATACAAAATAATTTGTAATTAAGGTATCAATAATGACGCCACAAAGTGAATACCAATTTTTTGAAGAAATTATATTATATAATTATTTTATTCAATAGATGAATAATTATAATTTCTTCAAATGATTGATAATTTTGTGGCAACATTATTAATTATATAATTGAAAATACACTTTGTATATACCACTTTACTTAAAATATATAAATATTTCTACATGTTTATAGCATTGCTATCGAAACATGTAGAAATATTTATATATTTTAAGTAAAGTGGTATATACAAAGTGAATTTTCAATTATATAATTATATAATATTTCCAATTAACTAATTGGGGCACAGAGAGCCTGCTATGGGAACAAATTGTATGAATATAATTCGAAAAACTAATCAGTCTGATTGGAACCGGATGTGTCAACAAGACTTATGTTCTCATCAATGTCTTTGACCGGTGTAATCTTAAGCAGAAATTTATCGTAGCCGTGGTTCAGATTATCTATGTTTGTTGGTTTTTTTCCGCAAACAAAGCAATGTATTTTTCGATGAGAAGAATTCTATGTTTAGCTAGTGATTGATCGACGGGTTAAAAAAATACGTAAAGGGTCAAATTATAAACAAATAAAACTTGAAAGCTTTGATGTTGAAAACAAATTTGTTCTTTACAAGTTTTTAGAAATTAATGATGGCTAAGAAACAATATAATATTCTTCAAAGTAGTCTTTTATCGGCAGAGCGAAATTTTACTTTTAGAATCGCTTTGTTGTATGATTAAGTTTATATTGAATCGCAGCTTTAAGTCGATTTAACCTATTTAGTTCCTAGATATGAATAACAGTATGCTTTGGGACCTTCCTTTTTTCTCTTTTTCTTTCACAATCATCTTTATAAATACTCCAAAATAGTAAACTCTTTACATTTTGCTACGTAATATTTTTTAACAGGGGTTGTCACAGTTCCAATTGCTTTGTGTAATGGTTTTTCTTGTTTGGAAATAAAATTCCAAAAATCTTTTTACTGTGATGTTATCATCAAACAAAAATATTGTTTGGAAAGATATTCATAATTATTTTGAGATTATTTAAATTTTAAAAAAAATGTGTAAAATCTTACGACTCCCCAGCACTTTGAAGTAAATAAACATCGACAAACATCTCGAAGGAGAGGAAAGATGATCGTAAAAGCTCTAAGTCAACTAAAGTTATGGCCAAGTAGCTGGGATCTCGCAGATTTAAGCTTTCCTGCATTATCATTCCTCAGTGGGTAAGAGTCGCGAGCTACACTGAACTGAACGTATGGCTCGATGCGACAATGGCTTTACGGGAACTTTGCAGCTCAAATTAGAGGAAGATTCTTCACATTCTGCTGGTGTAAAATTCCAGGGGTGTAAGACTCGGTGATGCTACTTCGTAAGCAATGGTAATATGTGAGGAATTTGAGCAAAACTGTTGTGAATTTATTTTATGTCTCTTTGTTTGTTGGACAAGAAAAGAACTTAAAAATGCAAGTAGAATTTCTAAAAGTAGGTATCAACATCTCTATTTTTTCGTTATGTTTGTCGATTTATTAAAGCGCTCTATTATCAGTTTCATGTCACCCGTTATTCCATTCCTGCATCTGTTGTCGAATTAATGATTCTAACGAGTTAATGAGTTAAAAATTCTTTTTTGCCTAAAAATTATACTGCAGCATATATCTGACAGTCCGTATAAGTTAGTGGTAGATCATGTACACAATAAACGATTAACACAAAATATAGGGATAATAGTGCCAACATTTTAAAATAAATATGGTTAACAAACCCTTGAATACATTGTACCATTTATATTTAACAAGTTGCCATCCGAATTTAAAAACTATTGCTCTATGATGAAATTCTCACTGATGTTTAAGTGTCGGCTTTTGGAAAGTAACCCTAACAAAGATGACGGTGTCCTTGACAGTATGGCTACTTAATATCTGCTCTTTTTAAGCTATTTTGCTCTTTCTTACATTGTCTCTTTAAAAAATATGATGTGTCCTTGATTGTTTATCTCCTTGATAGCTGGGGGTATCTTTAAAATGATTTAAGTGTATCCTCACAGTAAAAAAACTACTACTGTTTTATTTTTTTTATTTCTTAATTTTTTTTAATACTTGCTGACATTTTTGCGTTATTATTTAAAAATATATTATGTAATTGGAGTCTCTTATCTCTAAAAAAAAACTATTATGCTGTTTTCATATTTTTTTTTTCCAAGTGTACATTGATCACAACATGCATGCACCTATATCGTTCTATTTTTGCGCTACATTTGTATGTTGATTGTTATTTATTGTTGTATTATGTAATATTGTTAAACTAAACTCCTGCTGAAAACCTACTCGCAGTGTCTTAGCAGGAACTAGTTCCCATTGTATGTAATTAATATTACACAATAAAAAAAATAATAATAACGCATTTCTTCATTATTCTTTTTTTAATGTTTCACTGGTACTTTAATCAATTAAATAATTATTATTTTTTAAGTCTTTTGCTATCTAAGGCTTATTCATATATCCATATAATTTTTTTCAATTAAAAATTATTTTATCGGATTGTACTCGTACGCCATCATTTTAAACAGTTTATTTGTACTCATCTCACATTTCAGAAGGTTTTAACAGTTCTACCTCATTCCCAGAGTATAAGTGTTTGTACATCACGATAGTCCACAACGTATCTGAATGTTTTAAATGTGAAAAGAACCCACGAGCGGGAACTATGACTCCCTCTTAATAATGGAATAGGGGAGAAGGTCCAAAAATGTATGGCAATTAAGATCTAGCTTGCACATTGGTAAAACTATCTAAAGCAAACTATTCGATTCTAAATGGTGGTCTCTCACTAGAGACTGAAATTATCTCCCACTCTGGAATAAAGCCTAGAGATAAAGTTATTATTATGAAGATAAGCTTATGTCTACTTACATGCATTAATACAGTTGATATTCACTAGGCTTTTACTCGATATCTCTGAAAGACAAGTCTTAATGCAAACCACAGATATCATGTTTAATTTTATTTAAATAATCCATTACGCAAAACCAAGAAAACAAACACACTCGGCAACGTTTCATTAGTTTTACAAATCTCCTACTCCAGTACATAAATTCAAATGTTTCTATTTATTTATTGATTTTTATGTTTAAATGTGTTCCAGAAAATTTTACTTTATTTTCTTAAGAAGAAATCACTTTGTGGTTTGACATTGTATTAAGTAAATGAAACACGTTGTTATAAACCACGAATATATTTTATTTTTACCAACCGGTTTCGCTTAGCTCAAGCTATTATCAGTTATTTATATTTACCCTGATGAAGCTTGAGCTTAGCGAAACCTGTTGGTAAAAAAAATATATATTCGTGGTTTATAACAACGTGTTTCATTTAATTAATAAATTTTATTTTATTTAAAGCTATTTGATTGACTTCGAATGTTTCTCTTCATGTCAACATCTGGGCATAGTTGAGAAGGATTCTTAGTGTGCATTAACTCCAAACGAAATATTTTTTTATGCTGTTATACAGATGTCGTAAAAAGTATTCTTTATAATCCACCCAGTTACGTGAAAAAAGTTTCAACCGCCTCAATGTGGCGGACGATATTCCGCGGCCGATGCGAAAGAAACGCAGCCGCCCAATCGTGGCGGCAGGTATGCTGATGGATTAACAAAACAAGGAAACACAAACTACAATAAAATATCCTATAAAAGTTAAATAATAAGTTTCCCTACCATTTTTATGCCATTAACATCTTTTGCCTTACAATGTAGCAAACATTTGAATTCCTGTGTGTTTCCCTGCAGGCATGTTTTGACTAATAACGTTATTTGTTCGACTCTGAACGACCTGTCAAAATCGTATGATACAGATCGATCGCGTCACCTGGGGAATAGGCATCCATTCCGGTCTGATTAGGTTACAGTCGTGCACGTAAGTCGCAACATACTTGCCTCACTCATCAGCCCGAATAGACCCAAATATTTAAATTACTAAAATTCTTAAAATGTCATCAATAATGATCAAACTGGAAAACCGTATTTTGAAACGTTGACGTTTAATACGCATTTTTTAAATTTGAAAATATTAGTAATAGTGTCGTAGTGGTGGGTTTAGTGAGTTTAATGAGAGAATAAAAATAAACCAATGCAATTGCAAAATTTATTATATTTGAATGAATGTATTATTTCTTTGTGGTGTCATTGATGAAATTAATACTAAATACTTTATGTACACCGTTGTATAATATATAAATATCAACATGTTTCGGAAGCAAAATTTCACTCATCAGAATATACAGTATACTAAAAATAATGGCAACAATAGACAATTAAAAAACATAGAAAAATAATAATGTAAGAGTACAAGACACACTACTTGCCTTAAGTGGTATGGGATATTGAGCAGAAATTCGCATCCACAAAGATATCCCTGGAAAGCCTCTATCCAGCACATGACCAAGTACGACTGAAACACACTCAAAATAAATATTTAGGTTTTTACAGAAAATAATACTACTTAAAGAGCCCTTTGCTGTTAAAATAAAATTCATCATTATCATAAGACCATTAAATTGATATCTAGTCTAACGAACTTTGCGGTTTATACTTTAATATAAATCAATAAACTTATTTCGTCGTCAAAGCTCGAAATAAACTCTGCTCTTTATTTAAATAATCCCATTGTACGTTGCGCTTTGTGTTCAAATAATTAATAAATTATGCCCAACAAAGAGCTTTACGGATTATCTCAAACTTCTCGGAATGAAGCCTTACAAATAAAACAATGATGCCTTTACAATGAGTGGAAAATAATGATAATATTGCTTATCTGAGTCACTTATAATTAAGGAGCATTGCTTCAAAGAAGGAAACAATAACATCCTTGCGATTATTATGCTAATGGAGGTAGGTGTAAAGCTCACTCTGAACAGATAAGATAGGAGAGGGGAGCTTTCTACTTAAGGCACCCATCAATAGTGTAAAGGGGTGTTTAGATTTCATACCGGAAATGGTTATACTCTTAAACATTCAAATTCGAAATACATTATATAAATAATTGTCGATTTTCAATGAAAGCTTTCTGAGCTATTTGATTGTTAGAAATTGTGTACGAAATAAGTGCAGAGAAAGGATTATTTTCTTTAGTTTGTTTTAAATTGAAGAATAAAAGTTTTATAAAAAATATTACAATTTGACAATATTGGGGCAAAAAACTTTTTTCCGAATATCGCCTTTTCTATATTACCAATCAATGCCGTGGAAGTGCATTATAAAACGCGTAAAATATGATTAATTTCTTTCTTCATCTCACGTGGCGCACTGACCCGAAGGTTTTGCAAAAAGTTTTTTTTTTCAGAAGTTGCAAGTAGACAGGCACTTCGGTTTGTCCAGTTTTACGTAGCAAATACAATTAATATTCACCTATTAAATTCCCTTCTTCTTCCACTCGACTTTTGACACTATCTTGAGTTTCCACAGATGGAGAAAATCAGTCATAATAATAATAATAATTGGATTACTTCTATAGCGCCGTCTTCGTAGGAAAATCACCTCAAGGGCGCTTTACAATTAATTAAATAACATGTACAACCAATGACAAGTCACCAAACCAAGTCACAAACAGACATCAGCGCGGAGCGCACTTTCATTGAAATAACCCCACGAATTACGAAGATTGTGACCTGTTTGTAAAATGCCTAAAACAAGAAAGGATTGATCATATCCTGTGCTTGGTGACCAAGAAGAAAAAAACAATGTGTTACCAACTTATTCGGATGTAATAAAATATTATTTGTGATTATGATTAAAAATGCTGTGGCTTTCCAATGGAAAATATCCTTCTGTGTAAGAAGTATATATATGAAATAATAGGAACTAATTTAAAAGTAGTGGAATAAAGCTTCAATTTCTGTTATATCGCAACATCAAGTTTATTAAACAAACTAAACTTACTATAATAGCAGGGGAGTGCACACGAAGTTCAGATATACTATAAAAATAGGAATTAATGAAAAATTAAGTATCGCGAATGAATTCCGATAAATATACCTAAAAAACGCATTTATACTGTTAAGAAAAGAATATGACTGGATGTAGGGATGTGGGAGAAGAAGAGGAGGAAGGTTGGGAAAGAGCGGTTACGGGAGACAGTTCATTGGTTTAGACTTACCCCGAGGGTAGGGTCTCGATAGGGAGCTCGGCTCTGGACATTCGACTAGCTCAGTTTCGGCAGGCCAAGAAGCTCCTCTGCAGGGTCGTAGGCCGACAGGCGGTCTTATAATTGGGGTCGGGGACTCTAATACTACGCCAAATGAATTTACTAAATGCTTTCAGACTCAGAGTTTATTCAGGGGAAGGTACAGACATGGTAAGTTATGCTACAATAATCAAAGGCTAGCCTAACCCCAAATGGAAGTTACGGGTGATTATTCTCTCTGATATTTTCTAAACGGGCATGATAACGGGGACTCGAATAACACAAAAGAGGAAATACAAAGACAGCTTACAGTCATGGTTGTAGCGGCAAAAGGATTCTAGTAGAAGAAATTTGCAGCTGGCCAACATGGCTGCTCTAGCGTTCCTTTAGAGACGCAGTAGGCGGCATACCAGAGATGTCATCCTGAAGCCGGGTGAGGAAGAAGCGCCTCGGAAGCCGGGTGAGACGGAAGTGGCCGGCGCGTGGGCGTGCAAGCTGCCGTTATGGCAAGCGTGGCGCTGGCGTCGTTTTACCGTTGTTGTTTGACGAGTGGCTAGAGTCTTTTTTAGGATCTTTCTGTCGTTGCGTAACAATACTTACATCATGAACTGTACCATACACTGTACACTGTACAGTTGAATTAAAATATGTACACTATACGCCCTTGCCCTTGCAAGCAAGGATATAATAATCCGTAATATTATAAGACAATAGTGAGACGAAAGTGGAGAAGATACCGATCCGCGTACAGAAAACATACACATTGCAAAATAATTTATAAGATAATACAATCTACACAATTCAACGTAAATTCTCTAAGTTCGTAAATTAAAATTTAATTTACACTTCGCAAATAATACCGAATCTTTAAAATTCCATAACTTCATCACTCTTCAAACGCGACGCTTAATATTTGATCAAATCTTGTTATTTAAAATTATGAATAATGGTCTGCACTCGCCAGAGCTCATTAACTTTATAAACATCCACATACCATCAAGACCAGCCCGACAAACCGATTTTTTTTTTCATTTGCCCGCTTGCAGGACCAATCTTAGGATAAATTCTCCAATTCCTCGTATTTATGCGCAATATAATGCACAATTTCACAATATCGACATTGTTCACAATACCCTTTAAAAATATCGAGCCCAAGTAATATGTACGACCACAAATTGATGCACAAATATAAAATATATCGAGAGCATCTCTTCTCCCGATCCTATCTTCCTCTTCCTCTCCCCCCGTCTTTCTTATTTGGTTCTTTTTTATCTTGTTAAATTCAAAAATAAAACATCTGTATTTAACCACTATCACCAGAGGAAACTTTGTTTTTGTTAAACTACCTTTAATAATAATAATTATAATACTTGGATGATTTGTAAAGCGCCGTTTTTGCGAAAAATCACCTCAAGGGCGCTGTACAAATACTATTTGCTAGGGTTTATATTATTATGTACATGTACAGAAAACATACTTACCTGGTACGGCACTCAGATTAAAACGTTAAATTACAATGTTTTGGGCTGAGATGATATGACTTTGCACGCACAGGACACATATATTAGAAAACACTGCACAATACATGACATTGAAGTCACTGTTTAAATCCAATTTGTCATTGGTACTACATACATTAGAAGGTTATTGGCAAAAGAAGAGTAGGTACTTATTTGATAGATGATTTTATTTGAGATTTTTGACATAAATTATTTACATTTACAAATATTTAATTAATTTGTTTATTAGGTAACTGAACCATTCACGGATATGACTGTCCGAAGAGATGAGTTTTGAGTTTTGATCTGAGTTCTGTCGAGTCTTTAATCAATCTTAGATCGTATGGCAGTTTATTCCAGGCTTTAGGGCCTGACACGCTGAAAGCTCGCTCACTAAACTTAGTATCTGGTGTGCGCTTTAGTTCCTTCAGCCTGAAACCTTTGTATATATATATTTGTATTAAAAGCTATTTGTATATTACTATTAAATAAATAATAATGATAATAAGAATCGTGTTGCAGCGATATTGATAGTATATTATTAACAGAGAGAAGAACAGTTAAAAAATAACTAAATTAGATACAAGTACATTATATTTTCTGCTTACTAAACAATATTTCAAAATTTTCAAATTTAATTTTGAGTTACAATGCTTCTCCGTGGGTTAGAAAAAAAATTTCATAAGGGTTATACTTATTTTCTTCCTCCCGAACTCTGCCCTCCGCCATGTCCAATTTCCGGAGCACTGCGGAAGCGACCTGCCTCCACTATGTTAGCTGCAGCGAGGGACTGCACTCTCGAATAATACAATATTACATGTTGTAATCGCATTTTATACTCTAATAAGGACCTTCATTTCTCAAACTTCTCTTAGAAATTGACGTTGCCCCCGTTCATAAAGGTGTAATGAGAATTATGAACTCGCAATTTACAATTTGAAGTTGCCCAGCGTACGTGGAAGAGCTTATAACTTAAATTAAATTATTTCTTGAAATGATGTAAAATAACTTTGTGCAGTCATATTTATTAAATTAATAATAATTACTTTGTTTAAAACCCCTGTATTTAATATGTAAAATGTACACGTTTTAGGAGCAGAGATCCCATCTTCAGGATAAAAAATTACCTACTAAAAATAATGACAACTATAGACAAATAATAAGAAAATAGAAAAATAAAAACACAAAAAAAAAACT
Source organism: Halesus radiatus (assembly GCA_022606495.2). Classification (NCBI taxonomy): domain Eukaryota; kingdom Metazoa; phylum Arthropoda; class Insecta; order Trichoptera; family Limnephilidae; genus Halesus; species Halesus radiatus. The sequence continues at coordinate 24,840 of JAHDVE020003982.1, forward strand.
AAAATAAGGTTAAAAATGAAAAAAAAAATTTTTTTTTTTAGAAATTTTAAAAAGTTAATATTTTTATTATTATTATAAATATAAATAAAATATTAAGCCACAAAAATAAAAGATTTAGAGTTATTATTATCAAAATTTATATTAATAATATTATAAATGTTTATTGCGAAAATAAATTTAAGAGATAACTATTTCAAAAACACATTTGATTATTAATAATATTTAATTGACGTTATAGAGATAATAGTTTTACATGGTTATTTGTTTCTCCTCTTCTATTGATGTTACATTACATTATTAGATGATTGGTGGCACAAGAAGAGGTCGTATTTATTGAATTATTGGTATTAATTTTTAGGACTGGAAAGTATTCATAAAATTAATTTTAGGACTTCAAAATATCTATAGAATTACCTTAAAAAGCGTAATAAGCTTTTAATAAATATTAACATTTTTATTTATTTATTTTACACTTTGGTTATTTACAGTGTTGCGGGCTGTGGACGCATTTGCGCACAGATGCGTGAATTTTTAATTTAATTTTATTATTATTATTATTGTTTTTATTTATTTAATGACTTTAGATAAGTACTAACCAGCTAGCCAAGCTAAGCAATTTACAGGTGAATTTCTTCAATTTATGGATACGATTTTCTGAAAAGATGTGTTTTAAGTTTAGTTCTGAATTCTGTTGAGTCTTTGATAATTCTTAAGTCATGCGGTTATATAAACTGTTTAAAAATTGACATTAAATTTAAAAATAAATTATATTGTAACAATATATCGCACACACAAATCGAATATAACCAATTTCACAAAAGAACTATGTCAATACCAAGACAAACTATCGAATATCATCACGCGTGTCTTATACTATACGAGACAAATGAAAAAATTAACCAAAAACCAAAATTAAACTATTCATATTCCCAGATAGATTATAATTTATTAGAAAAATCATTGAAAACTGAAAAATGGGAAGAGGTTTTAAACAACAAATGCGCCAACCAAAGTGCCATATTCTTTGAAAATATATTATCTAAACATATAAAAAACGCGACAAATATAAAAGAAATAACCCCCAACTCAAAAACAAGAAAAATAACACCCTGGATTACAAACGGATTAATTAAAGCCAAAAATTAAAGAAAAAAAAAACTTATATAAAATAACACAAAGGCCGTCAGCCAATATTAAATTAATATCGTATTAGAAAAGATATAAAAATATACTAACTACTTTAATCAGAAATACAAAAAACAACCATTATTCTAAAATTATAACAGAAGCTATAATAAAAAATAATAAAAAAATTTGGTCAACAATAAACGAGAAAATAAACAAAAAAAAAATACAAGCAAATATCTGAAATCACGGATGGAAATAAAACATATAATGTACAATTTTTGTAACTATTTTGTAAATGTCGGCAAAAACCTAGCTAACTCCATTAACGCATCTAACCATCATATAACGAATACAAAAGATGCAACCCAATATCAATATAATACCTTCTACCCGGTAGTAGAATCAGACATTGAAAAAACAATTTCAGAACTAAAGGGAGGGTCCGCCCCCGGATTTGACAACATAGAGGTTAAAACACTAAATTTAATGAAACTCTATCTAGTACGCCCCATAACGCATATAATAAATCAAAGTCTAACAAGTGGTATTTTTCCAAATAATTATAAAAAAGCAATTATCACTCCTATCCATAAAACAGAATGCCGTAAAGATCCACAAAATTATCGCCCAATATCACTATTATCAAATATATCAAAGATATACGAAAAAATTGTAAAAAAACAAGTCTGGACATTCTTAGAAGAAAATAAAATAATAAATTGTAATCAATTTGGATTCAAAAGAAACACAAGCACTCAAGATGCAATTGCAAAATTAACAAATTACCTATATACCGCCCTAGATTCTAATAAAAAATGTCTTGGAATATTCATAGATCTAAAAAAAGCCTTCGACAGTATATCACACGAAAAACTAATAAATAAATTAAAATCAATCGGAATAAATGGAAAAATACTATCATGGTTTATCAGTTACTTAAATAAAAGACCTTAAGAAGTGAAATTATTTAATCAAACAAGTGACTCAGAATACAGTGATTTCTCTATACCAAAAGGCACAGTTTTAGGCCCTTTACTATTTATCATATATATAAATGATATTTTTAATGTCTCTAAACATGGAGAGATTATATCTTATACAGATGACACAGTATTATTATTGAAAGCAAATACATGGACTGAACTAAACGATATAGCTAACACGGATATCAATCAACTGAAAATGTGGTGTGACATAAACTTGCTAACGTTGAATTAAAAAAAAAACTTATTATATCCCATTTTGCACAAAAAAACAAACACCTAAAGAAATAAATATTTTTATCCATTCTAGAATATATACACAACAACATAACTGCAATATATCATGTTTAGCTATAGAAAGCAAGAGCGAAATTAAATACTTAGGCATAACAATAGACCAATGCTTAAAATGGTCCCCTCACATAAACTTACTCAAAGACAGAATAAGGAAACTAATATACATCTTCAGATGTTTAAGACATATTCTAAACAAAGAATTACTTAGAATGACGTACTTTGCTTTCTGCCAATCAATAATACAATATGGCATTGTAGGATGGGGTGGAACTTATAAAAATCACACGCAACTTCTTTACATAACACAAAAATTAATAATAAAAACATTTCTAAACAAGCCATACACATACTCGTCAGATCTTCTATTTAAAGAATTCAAAGTCAGAAAATTAAAAGAATTATATTTCTATCATGTAACTTTGCAAATTTATAAAGATAATATTCTAAACAAAACTGCACCATTTAAAAATAATAGAAATCTTAGACAAACATCATTTCTTCCAATTCCAAAATGCAAAAAAACAATGGGACAATTTAATTGGAGTTAATTTTTTTAATTCATTACCAGAAAAAATTAGAAACATTAATAATGATTTAAAAAAATTTAAAACACAACTTAAAAAACACAATGAAAATATACACTGAATAATATAACATAGAAATAAACAAAGAACAAAAAAATAACACACCCCCATACACACAAGCTCAGCTTCATTATAGGGGTACATCTTATATAAATATTGAACTTTTGAAAAATATTGTAACCTTGTTTAATTATTAATTTTGTATTTTTTTTGAATAAATTAAATTAAAATATATATATATATATTGTGATATAAATTGTACAAAATCGTCTGCATAAGAATTATTATGTTCATATAAGAATACATGTAAATATTCTACCTATGTTCTATTTTAAGTTAACTAAAAATAATAAAATAAAAACATTAAAAAATGAATAAAAATAAAAAAATAAAAAAATGTTCTCGGTGATGTTAGAACCTTGTAAAATAAATGTATATTTAAAGTGTTTGATGTTAGAACTTTGTCATACAAGTATCTCCGAACATACTGCACAGATGGCTTTGAAAATTATTTACATTATAGAAATAAGAAATGGTTTCACATTCAAAAGCCATTTTTGCAAAATATGTCAGTTAGAACCCTATCCAACCAAAGTGACGAAGTTACAAAATGTTAAAACATGGCTTATATCATTGAAACTGGCTTCACATTCGCATTTACAAAAACCATTATCAATAATAGAATGAAAACAGGACTTGGGTAGGATTCCGTTGATAGAATAATGTTTACGTAAATTAATTATACCAAATTATTATGAATGTGCCATCCTTTCTTATTTATGGATGTAATAAATGCCTTCTGGAACTTGTACGCTCACCTCCATCCTATAAATAAAACAACCCTCGAGGAAAGTACACAATTGTTTGTTTATAGATGCCTAAAAATCTTATGATTGTGTCTTAAAAAATCAGCTAAATAATAATAGCCCCGTACACCAGCAATGGATAATATTTCTACCTGGAGAGTAGAAATATATATATTTTTAATTTTGTTCGCCGGCCGCAGGGTGTAAAGTACAATCACCTTGACATAGTAAACTTTGCAGTCGATGGAGTCGCTAACCAATGTCCAAATGTCTAATGTATGTCCAAAATATGGTTGGAAAATTCAATTCAGGTTGAAATTCAAATCTTTTGAAGACTCTATATTGATTGATTCCATATAATTAGTTTGGTAAAATGTCTCTAGGTGATCGAAAAGAAAATCAGTACAAAATGGTAAAATCGGTTCCGCCTTAAATAGGAAAGCTCTTTAAACACAAATTCACATTAATTTTTTTACTTAATTGCTCCACTGTAGTCTCTTCAATTTCCAAATTTATTCCTTCCTCTCCTCATATTATATATTAATAATGTACATCAACAACCAATTTGTTTTCTTTTGTCTACTACTAATTGCTCGATTGCGTATTTACATTACATTGGACGATTTGTAAGCTTTATGCAATGTCGTTCACTGAGAAAATCATGCAGTACTAAGCAAAATCAAAGGTGAATTACTTTCCTGACAATTTCAATCATACCCGTTGATGTGTTAACGAAGGCTGACGTATATTAGGCACTCGTCACATCTAGGGGATGCAGGGTGGGGACCGAGAGAAGGGTTAGTTGTTAGTGTACTACTTTCTACCCCCGACGAGTTCTCCCAGCTCAGAGCGATGAGGCAGAGGAATGTTCTAGCATGATATTAATTACTGGCGTGCTTGCGTCATTGTCTTCACTCAACCACAAAGAACGCTTTTGTAGGCGAGTTTGTCTGTTGTGATTTATTCAGTGGTTTTGAAAATAAAACAAGGCAAGCTATCGATTGAGCAGTAGCGGAATATTCCGACTTCTAATTCGAAGAAATGGTATTTTATATTTAAATTTAAGAAATCATCACCCTTTATTATTAGCGACTCTCAACATTTTTCACACATCAGGGATCTCATTTCCACAGCATTCAATCTACTTTCATCCTTCCTCTGCCAGTTCCATCAGCACTCCATTATGGACTGCTAGCTTTAGTTAACTATATGTCGCGCAAATAGAGTTTCCCCAAAGAACACTAATACACGATTGTGTTTATTTGTACATTTCTATACACTTTCAACAGTACTATCCTTGCCCAAACATCAGTGAAAAAAAAGCATTTTGTCTAGTTTGTGCCTACCTATTGTTCTTATTAAAAAAGGGCCAAGTGCGCACTTTTATCAAATGTGAAAAACAGCTTCGAAAAATGTTTACAAAGGGCGATCGGGTAATTTAATTCAGGCATGAATCGGCAAACTTTTAAAAATGTATGTATATCAATACTATAAAAACATTGTATATGTCACTCGTGAGGATTAATATCGAATACAATTCTCCTTTTTGGTCTCCGATTTAAGAAGTTCATTCACACTCTACTGAAAAAATCTAAAGTAAATTCTTAAGATAAGAATTCTTATATAAGAAATGCATCATTGTGCGTTCGACCAGGAATTTATTTAGAATAAAAAATGTAGATGGAATTTTTATATATATTTTTTCCCTAAATACATGAAAAATCAATAGACACTGAGCAGTCAGGCAATAGGTGGGGGTTTTGGCGGTTACTCGACTGAAAGATATGTGAAATAATTTTATTTTGTATGAATTAAAAAAAGAAAAAAAAATCGGATACCAAAATACCATGTTTTTTTACAGTAACTCCATACAGGAGGCCCTGAGGGAAATAATTTCCCTCAAGGCCTATATCAGATTTGGGGATGCTGTGTAAAGGGTTTTTTAGAGGATAGGAAGAAGTAATCCAGGGTCTTGAAAAGACCCATGTTGTTGGAGGGAGGAAATAGAGAGACCGGCAGATCATTCCTCAGCCGAGCTGAAAAACACAAGAACGAGTCGTAGAAGCGACCCGTTCTCATGTGACGAATGTCAACCCTGTATAAATATGGGGCGCGCGTTTGGCGTATTGCTACTGTGCACCGGCGTCGAAGGGATCAATGATGCTAGTTCCTCATTGCATTTCCCATTAAAATACCGGTAGAACTTTTAGATCTATATTTTTACTCCACATAAGCTTAAGAATCGCTGGTGAAAGTTTATGGGGTAATTCCTGATCCACCTTTTATACCTACATTATAATATAGAGTAACTTCGGGTTATATGGCACACCACAAGCATCATTGCTAATAAAACATTTCATTTACGATGTAATAAAATCTTTACTATTTATTTCAGTAAATAAACTAATCGGGCATCAAATTGTGTCAGTCAAAGTAAATCATAATAATCAGAAAGCAATCATTTTTTTTATTCTAAAATCAACGTAATAAATGGTGGGGTATTATGGCCCACCAGTGAGCCATATTACCCCACCGATACTGAAATTCAATCAAATAACTTTAGAATTATTTAATTGTAGAAAACTCGCAAAAAATAGTAACTTTTACAGTACATTCTTCATGAGCCCAGAGGTTACAAAACAAACATTGTATTCACATTTCACATATTGAATCCTCAGAATACAGATATTCAAAGTAAAACGTTTAGCATATTTTTCAATACGTCTGTCGGGGCTTTTATATGAACTGTCTTCATAGGAAGGTTCACTACCTTCTTCCGAAGTGAAAAATGCTGAAGGTCTGGTCATAATTTTTGGTGAAATCTTAGTGTTAATTTTTTAAATTTTATTTCGTTTCATTATTTTTGGTCTTTTTCACTTTATTTTCGTTCATCTTTAACGAGCTTTCAAGTTCCGATTTATTTGGGGATGCAGTTAGCAATGTGGATTTGGCAGCTTTCCGGCCGCTGTTACTAGTTTTCCTTGATAAAATTGACGGAATTGGAGATATATGAAAAGATTAATATGGCTTTGTGCTGTTGAAATCGAAGGCTGGGGAGACGCGGGAGAAGCAGTTAGTCGAACCAATTCAATTGGAGTAACTCCTAACACTCCAAAGGTTGGATGTTCCCCGGAAACAGATTCATTCACTGAAGATGTTGAACGGATGTTTTCTTCATTTTCCTTGTTCTCGTCCGTATCTATAAAGTCATATTATTTAAACACATTTCTGTTCATTTTTTAAAGCAATCTAAGAAACTAAACTCATGACATCTTTTCTTACTATGTCAAATAATTTTGTTTCCGTTACCAACACATTGACAAGCTGTTTCTCATGCACAAAAGGCGAAATCGATTTACTACTCAACATCTCAGTGTTGTTCTCAGCACACTGTACTACTTAGAAGCTTTAAGTGTACTCATCTTCTTGCTTCTTATATCTTCAATGGCCTTCTTCATAGATTTTTTGCTGCGTGTTTGGCGTTTTTAAATAGGATTTGGCACAGTGGGAGCCATAATTTGAAGAAAAAAAAGTATAATGTAGCAAAATAGTACGACGGTAATATGGCGTACCAGGCCATATTGCCCGTAAAAGACGTTTTATAAAACTAACCTTAAACTTTAAAGTCACACAAAATACATGCAAAATAATTTTTTACAATAATTAACTAGGGATATCTGAAAAAACTTACATTGAAATACGTAGTGTCATTAAGTTAATATGATGTTTAAAACTTGAAAAAAAATCAGATCAAAAGGTGTAAAAATAGATCTCCACTCATCACAGACGCGTGCGTACTCACCCAGTCATAAGAACACACTGAATATATGTGGAGTGGGGGTTTATTATAGAGCGGGTATAATCCACTCGCAACGTTGCCATGTTTCTAAGAAAGTGGGTTGGGCTATATTGGCCAACCAGGCCATATTACCCGAAGATACTATAAGTAAATAAGAATTTTTATTAATGTGTGTTTTTTCCCTTTTTTTATTATTAAGTTCTGCAAGTATTTTTAGTTTTCATTATTTTGACAGCTGTTAAAACGCTCCTACAACAAACTTGGCAAAAAGACTTAACTTCATCTTCAAGAAATATACAATTTTTTATTATTTTTATAAACAATAATTATTAATCTAAAACACTCATCCAAATTGAAAAAACCTTCCGAGCAAAGATAAATGTCGCCGGCAGGACTCGAACCCACATCCTTCTAATGTCCGGTTAAATGCTCTACCGTTGAGCTACGTCGGCTTATCGCAAACCCGCCAAGTTAATCAATATATACTAGTGTTCCATTCAATAATTACTGTTTTTATTATATTTTCATATACTCATATTTTTTTATTATGTTTGCGATAAGCCGACGTAGCTCAACGGTAGAGCATCTGACCGGACATTAGAAGGGTGCGGGTTCGAGTCCTGCCGGCGACATTTATCTTTGCTCGGAAGGTTTTTCAATTTGGATGAGTGTTTTAGATTAATAATTATTGTTTATAAAAATAATAATTGTTACCCTTTGCGCTATGCACAAAAATCTTGTCTTAAGTTTTTAAGAACTTTAGTTTATCAATTAATACAATTTTTTCACCACGTTGCAGTGTCAAAAACTTTGTAGAACTAGTTAATAAAATTTAAAAAAAATTGATCATCCGCATAACTTTCAATTCATTTGAATACCGTCAGAGGATGTATACTGTCAAGGCTTCTTATAGAAATAAATAATAATATTATTAATTTTGATTTACATAAATTTTTTTAAAAAATAAGGTGGACTTCAACGAATTAAACATAAAAACAATTAATGCATTTTTAATCATAGTCAAAGATCAGACGCACACAGGTTACTTGTATCACGGCAACAGTTTCGTTACTAACAAAATCCATTGCGGTATACTACGAATATGCTTGCACCTGCGATGTGCATGCGATAAGTCTATAGTTTGGCTTTTTATGACTTTTGAAACATAAAGAAAACTGTCAAAAATCACACGTGCGCGCCAGGCCCTAAACCTAACCCTCAATCAACAAAGTTTCCAAAATTTTCTGTTTCTTTTAAATTTCTGATGAGCTAATCGATGTCATATTCCATTATAACAGGAGTTAACAGGTCTTAATATTAGTCTAAGTATTAACAAATAATTATTCTGTTCAACTAGGATACTCTGTGTGCCATACCAAACTATAAACTAATATGCTATGCTTACATAAAATTAAAGGCTTTAAAGCCACCCCATATAACAATTTATCAACGTCGGTATTACATCCTTGTAATTCCCTTATTGTGACAAGGAATAAGTTAGCTATTCAAATATATAAATTCACGTAGTACGATAAAATTGACTATACAAATGTCTCACACCCCGGTCATCACACATTCTTGCAAAATGATATCAGATGTAACAAGATCAAATAAGGATCAATGTAAGAAATAACAGCATTATATTATAGAATTTACACTTTGTACTTGAATCTCCCCAAATAATCTATTCATCGGATTCAACGAACTGTGGTATTTAGGAAACATTTCGAATTCGGTTATTATTATCATTTATATCTGTTTTGCTTGATATTAAAGTTCAATACAAAAGTCACGAAATAACAACGTGATAAAATATCAAACGTTCTCTAACCATCTAGATCAGAGATTCCCAAAATGGTCGTTGTATAGGTCCAAGGGCGGTGTTGGCATCAAGGTCAAATGAGGGGCGGTGGAGGGCTAGTGGATGAGGGCAATAATTTTTTTTTGAAAGGATCATGTACAAAAATGAATTGTTATTTTTATTATTCGATGTTATAATAACTAACCAGAATTCTCTGGACCTGTTCTCACGTGAACAATAATATACTGCATAATATAGTATGTAAAATATGCTTATAAATATTTATCAATAGAAAAAAGCTATCATAATGGAGAACAGGGGCGATGAAAAGATCGTGTCGTGAAATGAGAGTTATTATATCTCAGTCACAGTAAATATATTTTGATTTCATCGCATTGTCGGTGAATAAAATGAGGTTGGAAACCTTTGATCTCGACACAATGTCGGTACAGAAGTATGAGAATACAATATATAAATTTTCCGAAGGTACAATGTATCAGTTAACTGAATACCTCTATCTAAAACAATAATCAAAATTTGATATCGACATGGAAAAGACGGATAAAACCCTTTTTGATCTAATTTATTCTCGAAATTCTAATTATGTGAAAATTCACTCTGAAGTAGTTAGGTACGTTAAATGACACAGTATTTATTGATTTTAAATCACTTTCATGAAAATTAAATTAACGGTATTAAGCTACTTCAAGCTTTTTAAAAAATTAATGTAAATCAAATTTAATAATGTTATTATTAAGTTCTGCAAGTATTTTTAGTTGTTATTATTGTGACAGCTGTTTCGGCGTTTAAGGCCATTTTCAAACAGTTTGAAATTAATAGAACTTAATAATAACATTATTAAATTTGATTTACATTAAATTAAAAAAAATATTAAATGGAGTTCTACGAATTAAACACAAAAACAATTAATACTTCAAGTTGTAGACAAGTTATTTATCCAATGGTATCTAAGACAACAAAAAACCAAGCTTTTTTTTTAAACAAACGTGTCTATAGCGCCCTTGAGGTGATTTCTCACAAAAACGGCGCTTTACAAGTCATCCAACTATTATTATTATTATTATTATTTCTTTAGCGCATTTTAAAAACGGACAAGCAGTATTTCTCAAATAAATGCTCTAACAGTATTTATCAGACAGGAGAAAAAGAGCATACTTCAACTTTTTAACCATTATTAGCAAAATTTAAGAGAGTTTCGATATTATTGACAAAAATAAACATTATCGAAAAATATCAAATGTACCCTACAAACGTGCAAGAATACTAACTTTCATGTCGGCTTTTTTTTCAATCTCTACCTCCTGCTAAATTTTGGCAATTCGGAGACTGAATCCAAAAACTAATTTGACAAAGTTATGTTTTTGAAAAGATCTGCTTATTACAGCTGTTATTTGGAAAAATTATCTGCACTCAAATTCTTACACGAAAAGCTTACTCATCTCATACGAACGTAAACTTAATGCCTTGTAATTTATTTCGTATGCAGCAAACTGACTTGCAATAAAGTGGTGCTCTAGTGAAAATTCAGTGAGCAAATGTAGATCTAAAGCAAAGTTGGATGCAATCTCACTTTTGAATCTGACAGAACAGTTGACCATAAACGTCACTCCAGTTTGAGTTGCGAAAAGCCAGTAACATAATATCTGCTATTGTTCTGGCCAACTTTGTTATTTGTTATTCCGCCATTCAGCAGATTTACATGTGAGCTGTTTTCCAGTGGCGGAACTCGTATTTATTTCATTGGCGAAATATAATCAACATTTTATAGCCTTTCTAAAAGAAGTCTGAGAGATAGCTGCTCCGTTATGTGCTTTATTTTGGAAGAATGATAAGAACTAATGAATAAGGTGGAGGATTTAAATAAACTTACCGGAATAAATCGTTATGCATCCAGATTTGTAATATATAATTAATATAAAGTTGGTTACTTCTATTTCCAGTATTTCACCAAAAAGTTACGCGATTTTTTAGTTATACGTTGTGCACAGCTCGACGTATACCTAAATTAATAAGTATCCAATAAAATTGACAATTATTTTCCAGAATTTCTTGCTGAAATTGATTTTAGCACTAAAAATCGTGTCAACGGGAAGCTATCACTAAAATTATTATTTCGATTAATCTATACTATGATTCAGTTTACATTATGAAAACCAAAAAATCATGCTTTGAGTAAATTAATTGAATCCTTTCCTAGAAATTCCCTTGATATTTACTTTGTAAAAAAAAATAAGAGTTAACTACTGAAAAATATTTTATTTCATGAGAAATTTATGAACGCGTGTAAGAAACAAGTTTTAAAAAACATTGCTTTAGAGCTAAGATTAATTGTGAAAGATTCAATTACTTAATTTTTTATCGTTCTTAAAAATTCTTCACAAAATAAGTAAAAACCGTTTTTCGCGCCTACGGCAAATATTTTTGGGTTCCGTTTGCCAGGCGACTTTTACGTCCATTATCTTTATTCGTGGTGACATAAGATACATAGCTTTCAGCAATATTTTTGGCTAGTATATTCCTCTTAAACTACGTTTAAAAAAAGCTGTCAGCACCAATTCATAATTAAAATTATATGAATTTTCCAAAAAAATTTTAGGTTCACATTTTTTCTACAACGCTTCACGGTTGAATTATTTTTAATTCTTCTTTCTAAAATTAGGCATATCAGATATAAAGACGTTTTTACTCCACAATTAATCGAAAATTCCTGCAGGAACGCTTTACCTTTACATTGCCATATAACTCAACAGTAATAACCATAACAAATAAACAATACTGAAAAATATAATTTGAGTAAAATCATGGTTTAATACCCCTGACACCCAAAATTATATATAGACCGTAGTTTAAGAATTAATTGTACCAGTCTGAAGATAGCCGTCACAGCCTGAAACTGGTCGCGGTCAAAAATAAAAGTGGAGTAATGTTAAAATTACTGTTAACGTATTAAAAGAACTGACGTTGGCAAAGTTGTGCAAAGTATGACTATGCATGTAAATTTCTAAAAATATGCGTTACGATAATAGGGCATACATTTGTTGTTACAAGTACTGTTTGAAAAATGCAGATTATCCCGCATAATTTTTATCAAACCTCGTGCACTTTCTTATTAAAAATTTTCGCAAAGGTCATCGAACACTGAAAAAAAAATTTACTTCCCTACGGAGAATTCAGTAATAGTATATATTTCGAATGAAAAATCTTAGAAAAAATGACTGACTTTACGATATTCGATAAATATGGGTAAAAAGCCAGTTTAACAACAATGACAGAAATAAGTTTTTTTTTCATTTCTTTGTTTGAGAGCTGTATTAAAAAAATAAATTACACTTATTGCTTTTTCCCGTTATTCGTCTACAAAATGAAACTATTCCGTCCGTTATTGGCAGTACGTAGTTCTAAAAATTTGCATGTTAGGAACTCAATCCACTTGAATTTAAATACCGCTGTGTCAGTTATTCAAATCTCAAAGCTATATGATACCATGAAAAGCTTTCCACGGAAATCGCGAAATGTCTTTCGTGTCAGTTTTGCTGAAGTGTACAAGTGTTTCGCGCTTCGGAATATTCTGGTTCATGTAAAGCTGCTCAAACAAAACGGGGTGCACTTCCTTACAGTAAACTATTGTGTATTCACCCGTAGGAACTAGACACTAGATACTAGACCCTAGATACTCCGGACAATCCACCACTGCTTCTGATGGCTAGGGAGTAAACTCATTATTTAATCATAATGCTCGATGTGCACTGTATCGTTCGCAGTCTTTGTTAATTTAATTTAATTACTCGATAAAGGAGATCGCGGGAAACTGGCTGCTCATGTGGAAGCTCTTTGAAACTTATGTACTATTTAGGTGCATGTTTGTTCTGTCACTGCTGATGAAATGCACTTGTTTTAGTTTTGGTTTTCAGACTCGACCATAGGAAATTCCAGAAGTATTCTAATAAGAGATAATCCATACCGTAATTTCGGAATTTAATATTTCAATGAGATCTCTGAGGCGTTTTCGTGTGAAAAATATTGACATTCGTAATGAATGCAAGGCTGATGTAAGCGTAATGAGTAAGTTTAAAAAAGGGACGCTTAGATGGTTTGGGCATGTAAAGCGAATGAACGAAGAAAAGAGTGTAAGAAGAATATATCACGTGAATGTGAATGGAAAAAGAAGCCGGGGACCACCGAGGAAGACATGGCACGATCAAATGAATCAAATACTTGAGTCCGGCCATGGCAGAAGTCGGAATAATGGAAGAGAATGTATGAGATGATGTTTGAATGTGAATTAAGCAAGAAGTGTATGCCAAGATTTGTTTGGCGATCCGTCCTCTCAGCCTACCCTTGCGGGGACACGGCATGATGGTTAGTTAGTTAGTTTATATTTTATTCTAATTTTTTTAGAATATTAATAAATATATTTTTTAAATTTAAGCCTAACCTAACTAATCTTCACCGACATTTTCCGTAGAGTAAGCAGAAAGGATAGACCGATAGAAAAATTTAAGCCGATGTTAATAATTGCAAGATTTCGTATTTTATTCATTAAAAAAATATTTTAACCCCGAATGAAATTTATTCTGTACACCTTCAAACTAAGTGCCGACCGATCGCACTAGCTTTGTTAGAGATAATATACTTTCTCTGAGTTCTTTCCTCAGCAATGCGTTTTTCTTCATAGCAGCATGTTACGCCTTCTTCTCGTAGGTAAGTTTAATATTTTTTTCACTGATGAAATTTTACGTCTCATTGAATGGTGGGAACTATTATGTGAAATTTAGTGATCGCTTCTCGATGATGAATGAGTTGTGCACATTTCTAATCAATTTAAACAATTAGTTTTATTATTATGAGTTATTGTTTAATTTAAAATGGGAGTAAAATATACTTCTCACTTCCATTATAGGGTTAAGGGATTCAATATTTTAAATGAATCATCAATAAATATAAAAATAGCATTACAGCGTCAGAATTGTCATTGATTCAATATAAATATTACATGAAAGAAGAAACTATTTTTTTTACTTAAAAAAATAACGTCACAAAAACTTTTTCTTTAAATACTTTAAATACTGCTCAATCGTTTCGTAAAAAAAAAAATCCGTCCAGGAACAACATTTTCTCTCAGTCAATCAAGTCTACAAATCCAAAATCGATTCATCTTCACACGCGGATTTATATTCGAGAACCTCTCACATACGTGACATATCATCTTGCAGCCATATTGGGAGCATGCAACATGCAACATGCAACTTGCAATATCCCCCGACGCGACTGACAAAACTGCATCGTCTCCTCTGCTTGTGTAAATCTACGAATTCTCCGCCTTTATTCCACCCGGCTTACACAAAGGATAGTAACCAATGAACAGAATATCCCCAGAAGTGTGATCTGTACCGATTTGAAATAAAACCGGGGTCGATGAAGATTTAGTTAACGGGAAAATCATGCTTGCAACACCCGGATTGGCAACGATGAAAGAAAATATAAAGACAATGAAATATACAACTTCAGATCATCGAATGAAATAATAACTAAATGCATCGAAAAACGACTAGTACTAAAAGTGTTATCTATACCGATTTTAACGGCACCTAACAACTAAAGAATGTCACCAATTTAGGTAAGACCTTGCGACAGTAACCCGAACTGGATAACCAAAGACCTATTAAAAATAATAAAAAAATAAACAAACTGCATTAACGAGTAAAAAAAACAAACAAACAACTCATTATTACAGAATTCCTAAAAGTAGGGAATTACGCTCCTACAAAAAAGAAAATAATACAAAAAAACACACACACTCTACGGCAAACCTTTTTAAAAAGTGTTGTAATATAAGTAAAAAAAACATTGAACTTAATTAATAACATTATCATGAATCGATCGAATACGTCGAATAAATCGTCTAATAAATTAATTCTTACCTAATGAAATATGATTTCCTTTTCGATTTGATTTAAAAAAATAATAATATAAATTGCATATTGGAGCACACAAAGACGCCCACGACACACTTCTGTAAATTTATTTCTTCAGTAACGGTGACATTTATTTCACAATATTCCGCAACGCTTTACTTACCGCACACGCTTTCTCCGGCAAACTCGAATGGGTTCCCGATTCGTATATGATGCACTAACGAGAGTTGATGCCTTCAAAATGAAACTAAAAAAATAAGCCATCTACTTGTAGGCTTGCGGAATGAATTATATGATAATGTTTACTAACTCCCTGAACGTTTCTTATTTTCAATTGTGAATAAATAATTTCCCTACATTGAAGAACTTTTGAAAATAAAAACAAGTGTTTAAAGTGGAGACTTAAAGAGGGGAGTTATATATGCCTACAAAGAAAAAATTACAATAATACTAATAACGATTGGATTATTTCTATAGCGCCGTTTTCGTGATAGAATTAATTCAAGAGCGCTTTACAACTAATTTATTCAACCTATAAGTCAGACTTAATAACTTACAGCTAAGATTTATTACCAGTGGCTTATAACAAAGCTTTATAATAAATGGCGTATAAGTAAGACTTTAATCTATCGAATTATTACTGAGACTATAACTAGTGACTAATAATAGCATAATTTTTTTAAAGATTGGTATTCACTTTGTGGCATCACTATTAATAAATAAAAAGTGAAAGATACTCTCAGTTTCCCCCTGATGAAAGACCACCATTCAGAATTGAAACGTTGCTTGAAATGGCTTTAAGCCGTGTTTGGTGACCAGATCTGAATAGCCAGGTATTTCCCAACCTTTCTCATCCCAGTTGTTTATATTTACATGTCAACATCGTCCTTTTTTACTATATTGTATTCTATATATTGCTGATGTGGATAGCAACATGTTGATATGACGTATATATTAATAAAGTGGTGATTACAAAAAAGTTTTTAATTCATTTATAAATTAATAGCAATTACTTTGTTTAAACCACTGTTTTTAATTTGTAAATATATACATATTTCAGAAACAAGGCTCCCCTTATCAAGAAAAACTGTATAAATTAGAAAAAGTGTTATTAATCAATTATATATTACTAACTAATAATAAAATAAAAATTAAATAATAAGCTATTAAATTTATTTTCACATTAATAACTACATTTATAATATTATTAATATTCATTTTAAATTTAGTAAATATTATTATTTGATTTATTATGCTTGCTCATACATATTCATAACATAAACTAGTTATTAAATATTGTATGGTGATTTTTTTAAGATTATTCTTACACGTTAATTAATTTAATTAATTGCTTTCCGCTTATTATTTGTCTCTACTTGTTATTATTTTCAGTAGGTATATTGTTTATCCCCGAAAAGTTGAGCTTTGCTTCTGAAACATGTAAATTTTTAGATACTAAAAAGAGTGATTGAAATAAAGTAATTGTTATTGTTTATTAATTATGACCCCACAAAGTAATTATGCACCTTTTAAAAAAACTTACATTCATGACTTTTATCTAGCGATATACAACCAAGACTAATAACTAGTGATTTAAAACGAATACATATTTTTTTGCCAAGTGGGTCAATTTACAATACTGCTATATGATTTACAACCATGGCTTAAAACTAGAGACCTATAATACCAGTTAACAGCTCATTATCAAAAGCAGTTATTATATCTGCATTCCGGTTTGTGCCATTTATAAAAAAAAAAAAACAATTACAGAAGGAACGTTTCCTCTCAAATGGAAATCGGCCATTATCACACCTATCTTTAAAAACGGTGATAAACATGAAGTCAAAAACTACCGTCCTGTATTCTAACTTCCTATTTTAAGCAAAGTCCTTGAAAAAATCGTATTTCATGAATTATGCTCAGCTATTTCCACAATAATCACACCAAATCAGCACGGATTTATGAAAGGTTGGTATACAACACCCACCTTGGCCCCTTTCACTCTTATTGCATAGCAAGATGGACAAAACAGAGCAGGCTGATGCTATGTATACAGACTTCTCTAAGGCTCACTCGATTATTTTTTTAAAAAACCTGTCCTACTTGGAATACATGGCGACCTATTTAAATGGATTAAGTCCTACATTAGTAACCGTAATCAGATAATCTTAATCACCGTTGTCTTCTCAAAATCTATCAAGGGAATATTAGGTATTCCCCAAGGATCCCACCTCGGTCCGCTTATGTTCAACATATACGAGTATATAAACGACATTGGATCGTGTTTTCAAAATTCAGAATATGAATTACGAGTATATGCTGACGATATGAAAATATTCAAAGCTGTTCATTCTCTCTCTGAATGTGAAGAGTGAAAAAGTGATTTGGGTGGGCTTTACAAATATTGCGAAGTTAACTGTTTAAACATTGACGTTGCTAAATGCCACACTATGATATTTACCAGAAATACACATATCATTAAGTTTACTTATTCACTTCCCAACGAATTTGTCATCTCTGAAACAGAAATGAAAGATCTTGGCATTTTCCTAAATAGCAAACTTATATTTAATAAGCACATTGATTCAATCATGCACAGATCACAGAAAATAGTGTTCAGGAACCCCCGAATAATCCAAATAACATTTTCACTAGTAAGTAGTCCACTGAAATATGCCTCACCAATTTGGAATCCTCAGTATAAAGTGTACATTGATAGTATAGAATGCATTAAAAAAAAATTATGAAATATCTCACCTACAAATTCAACAATAATTTTCAATATTCATTTCAATCTTTGCAACAAAGGCGGACAGTAGCTGATTTAACATTTCTACATAGAATTCTAAATGATGATATCGCCTGTACCGATTTTCTGTAGCTAATTAATTTCAACATACATTTGAGGCGTATCCGCTACACAATACTATTCCACATGCATAGTTACAAAATAAATGCCTCTGTAAATTCACCAATTAACCATGCTCTCCATTCGTTCTATAATATTTACCTAAACAACTCTAACATAAAATTGTTTTCGAACTCTCTAGTCATATTTCCTAGGAGAATCTTGACAAACCGCTCAATGCCGATACATACTCGTATGGCATCACTTCTATAATATGTAGATCACCACTTTTCACACCTACAAACACATTCACACATATACACACACACTTATACACTACACATGTCACCCGATAAATACATCCATAAATAAGACATTACAATAAAACATACCATCTGTAATCATTGAAGAAGATAATATTAACACATCCTAAATGAACCACGAAACCGAAAAAACAATAGAAATTAAAAAGATTTCAGTCGCATCTGGGACTCGAACCCAGGACCTGTACCTATCCGGGGTAACCGCTTAACCAACTTAGCTAATGAGACCAGTTCAATTTACGCCATTTACACCGATATCATAATTCAAGTTTAAGACTTGTTATTATTATCCTCCATTTTTTTAAATCCAATATTATTGCTGCTATGAACTCAATTGCAATCGGAATAGAGATAAAGTTATTTTAAGAAACATTTTTTTAATATCCATAGAAATAATACTCTAACCTTAAGGTGCATATTTATAGACTAAATTAAAAAAAATCCCATCGTGGAAATCGAACCCACAACAAGAAAGCTCACTCAAATTCCGGTACACTATGTGGAGGCTATCTAATTAATTAGATTCTATTTACAGAGTAAACAATAATATTAGCATGCAAACAAAACAGCACTGGGTTTGTTCAATTAAAATGTCATCTATCATAACAATTATCCCGCCAGCGACCAACACAATATTATTTGACCTCGCCTGCAATATCCCAGTGGAAATGCATCTGATAACAGATAACGCCCGATGCACTGAACATAACGGACGATCCCGATCGCGGTACTCAGTTAAACTCTCGCCTGGGGATGAATGAACATGTCCCGCCATCTGCTGGTGAACAGCACAACAAGTAGAGACAACCGCCGGCCATTGTGCTTCCTGTTTACTTCCGGGACAATCGGATATGCGGGTCAAAAGACCATGTACTCAGGCTGCCTGAATTCTACAAAAATGTTCAGGGTTTTATTTGAAATAGTAACCATGGTTTATTCTGCTTCTTTGGATTGATCTTACTTTTTGGCTAAAATTGATTCACACAACTTATTCATTTATTAACCTCCCGACATTTGCACACGGTTGACATTTGTCACATGCGAACTGGTCGCTTCTACGACGAGTCGTAGTCGTAGCTGTTGAACACAAAAACCACTTCTTGTGTTCAACAGCTCAGCTGTATAATGATCTGCGGGACTCTGTGTTTCCTCCCTCCTGCAACGTGGGTCTCTTCAAGACCCGAGTTCACTCCTTCCAATCCTATAAAAGACCCTCTACGCAGCATCCCCAAAGATAATATAGGCCTTGAGGAAAATTATTTACCTCAGAGCCTCCTGTGTGGAGTTACAAAAAAACATCCAAATGGGTTCTACCAAGAATAAAATAAATGTGAAATATTCGAAATTTCACTCGTGAACATAACTACTTATTCATATAAATAATAAAAAATCTCTAATCCCCTAGGTCATTGAAAAATTAACCAAGTTCAAAAAATTTTATAATTTATAATAATAATCTTGCATTCATCAAGCGGAACACTAGGAAATAAATTAACTATATCAAATTATACTAAAAGTGCATTTATTCGAGAAATCTAAAGATTTTAAATGATCAACCAATTCAACAGAATGTTTAATTGTATATATATGTTTAAAAACATTGACATTCAAAATTATTCTATTAATAGATAAATTTAAAATTATAAAAAGTGTTAACAGTAAATAAAATGTTGCAAATAATAAAAATAATAAAAAAATGGATTTCTCTTAAATGTATTTTCACATGAATCTATATTTATAATATTATTTATGTTACTTTTAATACTATTTTTTTTATTATTTTCTATTGATATTTTTGCAATTTAATATGCATAAAGAATTGAAATATTTTCTTCTTTAAATATCTAATATAATTTTATTTATATAATATTTTATATACATTTTTAATTAATTACTTCTTTACTGTCATCACTTATTGTTAAATTTATTCATTTCTTTAAATAGTTCTATTTGCTTATTATTAGTATATAATTAAATATATTATTTATCCTGATGAGGGCAGCTTTGCTTCTGAAATATATGTATATATGCATATTAAAAATAATGGTTTGAACAAAAGGAGTATTATTAATTTATTAATTATGACGTCACAAAGTGATTACGCATAATTTGAAGAAATTTTTAATATTATCTGCAGTGATTAAATATTATAATCATGTTTATAAGCTTCAATAAGTCATTCCAATAAATTGAATTGGACATTATTGTATTTTACAAAGAATTGTTTAGGAAACTTGACGGTTATTAAAATTTAAACAATTTTTACCAAAATAAGTCAAGTTTGCCTGAAAGACGACGAATCATAATCAATTTTCTTTATTTAAAAAAAAAAGACTCAATTCTTTCGATACACGTACATCTGACAAGTATAATCTCATACAAAAAAACCATCACCCCATTATTGCAGATACCTGCAAATATTATATTAATCGCGGAAAAAAATGAGTGTTTTACTGCAGTCCAAAAATGTCCGCTTCCAACATTTGTTCCAAACACCATTCGCAATTAGGTCGCCCCTTTAAATTTTTCCACAGCTCACATGAATTTTCGTTATATCTCACCGTCCAAATAAAAAAAATACACTAACTTCTCTGTTTGATACCCGTTTCTACATCGTTCTACACGAAATGTTTTAAGCTGTGACGCGGTGAAGCCACCTCTCACAAAAAATCTGACGATTTAAAATAGCTTTTAAGCAAATTTTCCAGTACAAAATAGCTTCATTATAAAAGTACACTATTTTCTAAAAGAGCTCTTGGTGTTTTGTGCTCAAAGAAGGATTTTTAAAAATTATTTTTTTAAGAATGAATCGATTTCTTATCATCGTACAACGCTTGGGAGTTTTTTTATAGCTAAAATGGATTTGAGTTTATAAAACTGTAGTGCAAATCATTCATTGGTCAGTTGGAAGATGTATTAATTGGAGGTTAAGCAAATTAAGTGTCCCAAACCTACATAAAAAAATTAATTATTTTAACCTAATTTAGAACCAAGATTATGAATAATTGTGATTGTATTATTCGGGAGATTATTTTTTAATCAACTTTATATTTTCACGTGATTTAGAATATAAGGAAAAGAATAACGAGGAAAATTTCACCAATATCAATTTCGTAAACGTTTGTACGTGAACGTAATATGCAAAGACGATATATTTTTCGTTTCTCCGTTCTTTAAACTGTTTTTATTACTTATCAACTGCAGCTATTTCACCGGTCTTTTAAGTTAAAGTTTTTTTTCTGTCGCTGTTTTGAATAAATACTTTTACACTAAGCATTGTCGCAACTTTCGTTTGTTTGGTTTTTAGTAACAGCTATTTTGAATAAGCTGCATAAAAGCAGTTATTTTGGAGAAAGTTTTTTTGGTGCAGCTTTTTTGCTCGAGCCGTTTTTCACTAGTTAGTCTAACGTCCTAAGCACGCGTTGCTCCACCCGTTACTCCCCGAGCAATCCCCCCCACAGTTATCGCTATTTAATGAGTTTTCCCCACTTGCAATGCTGCAAAGGAAATTGCAGCAGGGAAGCCAACGGGCCCGCCCGACCAATGGGAACACTTTCTACAAGACAGGGGAACGATTGATGCTAGACCAATTTGTGCTGATTGTTGCAAGGAAGCCGCTGAGTTCAATATTAATTTGAAACAATTACAGCTGTTTGTGCACTCCTAATTGGCGATAAAATTAATAACCTAGTGCATGAAATGTCCGCAAAAGTAGACTTTACTTTATTTCCATGCATACCGAATACGTTAATTATTTCTCAGGTTCCTATCTACCACATGTCACACTGGTTTGATGATAAACCATCGGATACTGATATATTGGAATTACCTCAGAGCATATACCTACCACAGGCAACTCTCACAGATATTAAAAATATTCTCAAAAAATCGAAAAAATCCAAGTCTACGTTAATGGACGATATTTTTTTCTTATTCATCCATACAATCTCAATGTCCGAGTATTATAAGGATTATGACACTGTGTCTGTCTCGCTAGGAGAATCTTTATTGAGAGCTGGAAAAGTTTACAAAGTTTACAAAGTTTACAAAGTTTACAAAGTTTACATAGTTCACAAAGTTTACAATGTTTACAAAGTTTACAAATTGTACAAAGTTTACAAAGCTTACAAAGTTTACAAAGTTTACATAGTTTACAAAGTTTACAAAGCTTACAAAATTTACAAAGTTTACAAAGCTTACAAAGTTTACAAAGTTTACATAGTTCACAAAGTTTACAATGTTTACAAAGTTTACAAAGTTTACAAAGCTTACAAAGTTTACAAAGTTTACAAAGTTTACAAAGTTTACAAAGTTTACAAAGTTTACAAAGTTTACAAAGTTTACAAAGTTTACAAAGTTTACAAAGCTTACAAAGTTTACAAAGTTTACATAGTTCACAAAATTTACAATGTTTACAAAGCTTACAAAATTTACGCATATAAAACTGTATGACATGAATTGAATTCTTTAAGACCTATTATTACGCACTTTAATTATACATGCATTCAGTCCTGATGACTAAATGTGTGCTATTATTAGACCTATCTATAAAGGAGGAAAGCAATCAGAATTAGATTGAATTATAGACCAACATTTTTTTAATAGTTGAGTAATATATTTCTTTGAAATTAAACACTTAAAAAGTTTTTGGATAACTAACTAACTAACTAACCATCACGCCGTTTCCCCGCAGGGGTAGGCAGAGAGGACGGACCGCCAAACAACTCGATCTTGGCATACACCTCTTGCTTCATTCACATTCATACATCGTCTCATACATATTTATAAGTTTTTGGATTATATACCAAAATCGACTATTTAATTTAATTTAATTAATTATTTTTGTTATTAAAGAAATATTATAACAAGACATCTTGCGTAATATAAATAATTAATTCAACTACAGAAGACTTGTTTAAGTATTACTTATTGATCTTTTCAAAGCGTTTGACACAATTTTTCCGCAAAAATTACCAAAAACTCTACATGCGATTGGAGTTAGAGGAAACCTACCAAGTGTATTTAAAAATGAGTTAAATGAGATAAATATTTGCAAAACAATTTTTTTAATCAGTGGGAGAAATAATATGTTTGCTGGTGTTCCTCGGGGATCAATTTTGGGACCAACGCTTCTTATTAAAAGAAAAGAAGATTTAAACATATTGAACATTTTGAATGTGTTAAAATTATGGCACTTACCATAACGGATGAATAAGTATAAATCGCTATAAATTGTACGCAAATAGACTTTACGGCTCCGCTAAAATAATAAATGGTCTATTGAATCAGAAATCATAATTAAAATACAACAAAAAAAACTAATTGATGCACACATTAGATCTCCGCGTGCAACAGTTTCGATTACGTCTAAAATAATATGCCATAACTATACTAGTATTTATCATAACATTTTGCAGCCCTGCACATGCGAAAACATTGAGCTAGTAAATAAATACGTTTATTTAAGAGTAACTGTTGATTATAACCCTAAATGAGACATACAAATAAACAAAATCTGTAAAACGCTGCGGACAGTAGTAGGTAAACTATATAAATTAAAATTTTTAATTATTTTTATTGAGATTTAAAAACCTCATTGTAATATTTAATCATTGAAGAAAATAATATTAAAATAACCTAAATAAAAGATGAAACCGGACTAATGGACAGAAACTAAAAGGACCGACTTAGCTAATGAGACCAGTTCAATTTGTATCATCACAAATCTTCAATTTGAGATATGATATCGATGAAGATGACAGAAATTGAACTGGTCTCATTAGCTAAGTCGGTTGAGCGTTGCCCCGAATAGGCAGAAGACCTGGGTTCGAGTCCCAGATGCGACTGAAATCCTTTTAGTTTCTGTCCTTTTGTCCGGTTTCATCTTTCATTTTTGCCGGTTGAGCGTTGCCCCGAATAGGCAGAAGACCTGGGTTCGAGTCCCAGATGCGACTGAAATCTTTTGTCCGGTTTCATCTTTCATTTAGGTTATGTCAATATTATTTTCTTCAATGACAAATTAAAATGTTTCCTTTTTGTTAGTACTTTAATAAATATTTATTTGTCACTCGCTTAATCAACTTAACGGTATGGACTAAGCACTTGGGGGCATTTTTGCAAAACCTGAAAATCAGTTCAAAATTCTATGGTTAAATTCATAGTTTAATAAAATGTATTCTCACAGAGACAAAAATTTTTATTGTTGTATCAAAATTTAGCTCTCTTGCCGATGCATGCCTTATTATGGTATAGAAAATTGATTCAGCATCCATCGAACTCTGAATATAAAAAAATAATTGGAACATAAGCATAATACAAGGTTCGCAAAGAATGAAGGCATGCTTTTACCAAAATCTAACAATATGTATCGACAGCAAACCCTGGAGAATAACGTGCCTAAAATATTCACCATGTTCCCAAGCAATATTAAAAAAAATGTGAATTGCCAACCAGAGTCAGATATATGCTGACCTGCGAAATGGATCCTAAGAAGAAAAATATTATATTAGGCCCTTATATAAATCTGTATTATGTAAATAATAAAAATAGTAATTTTCATACATATTTAGAATTAATCAATCAATTGTTATTAAAAGTCTTGTTGACACACTACGCACATGTAGATTAATGGTATAATGTTTTTGAAGAACAGTAAAAATTTAAAATTTAAAACAGAAACGTCCTGATGATGTTGATTACCTTATGAACAGCTTAATTTAGCCATATGAACCCTCCCACAATACACTCAAATCGGTTTATAATCTTAATGCATGAACCCATAGAAGTTTGACCTTCCATAAGCCATCTAAAATACAAAATAGAACACTGTAGCTTTATTCAACATATTTTAACTAATAAAAATATCTACGCCAATTCGTTTCAAATGTAACCTTACCTTCATGGTAACAGTTATAATTGTTGTTTTCAAAATTAGTTGTCATTGGGTTACCTGCACAAAGTGTTTCGATCAATAATGTCCCATGTTATCGTTGTTACTGATGTAAAATGATGTCAGTCAGAATTTTTGGATCACCCCGCAAAGTATTTTTAAATACGCTTTACCTGTTGTTAGCCAATTGTGACAGACGTTTATTTTAATGGTTTCCATCCATCTATTTTAAAATTTAATCATTGAAGAAGATAATATTAACACATCCCAAATGAACCACAAAACCGAAAAAACAACAGAAAATAAAAAGATTTCAGTCGCATCTTAAATATTACAATGAGGTTTACAAACTTCAATAAATTATAAAAAACAAATTGAATATTTCTTTCCAGACTTGTAAAATAAGTCAATAGATGTCTCATATGAATAAAAATTTGGTAGGTATATCCGAGACTCTATTCCGATTACAATTGTGTTCGGGTAGAACTTTGCGATCATCATAAGGATAGCAGGCAATAATATGGGTTTTAAAAATAGAGGATGATATTAACAAGTCTTGAACTTGAAGTATGATATCGGTGTAGATGGCGTAAATTTAACTAGTCTCATTAGCTAAGTTGGTTAAGCGGTTACCCCGGATAGATAAAGGTCCTGGGTTCGAGTCCCAGATGCAACTGATTTTTTTTTATTTTCCGTTGTTTTTTTCTGTTTCGTGGTTCATTAGGGATGTGTTAATATTATCTTATTCAATGATTAAATATTAGAATGAGGTTTACAAACTTCAACAAGTTATCAAAAATAAATTGAATATTTTAACATTGTCAAAATATGCAAACATTTTTAATGTCTCTTAATACGTAGACATTATTTATGCTCTAACTAGCTATTAATGAAACTGGTTTTAAAAAAATCGACAGTTGTATTGTTTTGGTAATTCAAATTTAAAAAAATATAAACTATTATTAGAGAAGGAGTAATATTTGAAAAAGAAGCAGAATATTATCTGAAAGGAGAAATATGTTTAATATTGAATAAGAAAACTCTACAGGAACTTTAAGTTGTGACTCACTTTCTGACTGACGAAGGTGGCTCATAGAGTGGGAAGATTTTTCATTTCCTCGTAGCCAACAATGAAAAGTAACATATTACGGTAAAGGTCAGGTCCATTTAATGCTTTCACGATTTTGTATACTGTCACAAGACGTGTGATACTCTTACCACATAGTGTTTTAAAGAAAAAGAGATAGACTGCTTTTTTTATATTTTTCTCTTCATATGTCAATTGTGTGGCTTATCAGATATCTTTCAAATCGATATTTGTTTTCTAAAGTGACCGGATAACTCAACACACGTATGAATCGGCATACTTTTTAAAAGTGATTTATAGCCTGGAAATCCAATCTAACCTAACCTAATTAAACTTCGTTTATTTTATTTTATGTTATTTAAAGAAAAGGGTTAATTGGGATAGGTTATATTAGATTTCCAGGCCTTTTTGTGCTTTTAATGACTTTATGTCACTGTTAAAAAGTATGTTGTATTATCACGGAACCATTTTTTAACGTTGAAAATTATTTAACTTCTTTCCTAAATTACATACGGAATTAAATTTGTTACTTGCTCAAGCTACAGTATTAAAGTTTTTATTGATTGCGTAGAAAGTCGGTAAGAGTTTCTTTACCTGGCGTAAATCCTAATTTGTGGTTTGGTGGATGAATGCATAAGTAATAAGTCATTCTATCTTTATTTAATTACAGATGATTATTTATTCGACGAGTTCATCGAGATAATTCTGTCCACAATTGTACAAAGTTAACGCTATCAAACAAAGAAAGTCGAGACAAAGACTCGAGAAGGAAGGTGGATTGGTCAACCAGGTGGGTTGTGACACCAGATATACTAACAGAAAATCGATAGCACTGCCTTCCTCCGGGCTACGGGACTGTGATGGCATGCTCCTATTTACGGTAGTTAGCCCGAGTTGTACCAGATAAGCTACGGAAAACGGAAGTTCATCTGATAAAAGCGTCCTCCGAGTTAATCTGGCTCCATGTCGGAGGAAATAACAGATAGAAGACGCCGGATATATTGGAAGTTTAGAATTTAAGGAATTTCTCCTCAGGTCAGGATGAAAGTTAATTCTAAATAGGTCAAATTATACAGTCAAATATTATAGCATTTGTTTTGTAATAATAATAACCGTGTATTTATATAGCGCAATACAGTGGTATTCAAGTGGGTCAAAGAGCTTAACCTATTTTATACAATACATTTACATAGATGATATTCTTTGAAGGTTCTTTTCTAGCTTTCAAATTCCAGGTGTTTGTTTCAAACACAAATAATAAATCACCATTGAAAAATGGGTTTATGTTTCGTGTGGATTGAGGCCAGAACATAAAAATAAAATGACATCGTATTTAAAAGAAGTAATTAAAGATATTCCGTTATGTATCCCAAAGCAATGAGTATCTGGAAATTAACATTTAAAAAAAAAAAACAAAAAACCTTAAGTAATTTGATTTTAATTTTAATCAATAAGACCAAAATATGATTTAATAAATTACCTTTCAAATCAATTTGAACCCATTGAGTAAGTTCATTAAAAATACCTACAAAGTAAATCACCGCTCCATCGTACCGAAGGAAAACACAGTTTTCTATATCAATGTACCATTTGCGAGTACTGCACCCGATAATGCTTGCTAATATTCTCTTTCTTCGTGCGAGGGATACAACTCCTAGCGTGCGCCTTGAAACAAATTATTTGTTGCCTAAGTGTAAAGTAAAATCCTCCAGCACTAATAAATCCAACCCGTTGAAATAAAAATACCCCAATACAGGAAACACTCTTGTAATTGAACTCAAATTCAATGCTCTTAACTCTAAGTAAGCCTTTCTTTAGGAAAACTAGATTTTACAAAACAATGAATCTTTTTTTATCGCGTAGAATGTTTTATTGTTTTTTAGATCCATTCCAGCTCTACTCAAGATGTTACAAATTCGGTTGTTTATCTTATTATAGATTTCGGCCCTGGGAACATCTTCCAATGAAACATTTTGTTAACAAAAGTAAACCATTCCAATAAATCTCTATCTCAATGGCACTTTCTATTGGATGGCTATTATTAAGGATTTAGATTTACGAGGCCGGGCGCGGCCGTTAGTAATACAAACTCGCAAATATTGTAAAGCGCATTGAGTTATATCGAGCTTTTAACAGTTCAGTTTCCAAAAAAGGTAACACCGTAGGTACTAACGTAAGGTACACATAAATTAGGTGGATTACCGTACTAAATTCCAATACTGCCTATCGTGCTACAAAATTATTGTGTTAATAAACCAGTTTTTTTTCATTATTTTTTTGTTACTTCCTCCCCTATAAACAAAGTTTTTTTTTGTGTTCTTATCTCAACCTACATCGAAAATATAATATGATACAACCATTTACGGTTCGTTGTCTACATCATTGTTTCATAGTATTGAATTCCGTATGTCTAAATTGTAAATAAGTAGAAATTCACAAGGAACTTATAAATATAAGTTCCTTGTGAGTTCAACATTAGGCGATTTCAAAGGGAAATAATTTCGGGTCTCTGTGAGCAGCTTTTCGTCTTCGTCGATATATCGCATATCAAACCTAAAAAAATTACATACAAATTATAACCGGATTACAATTAGACAAATTAAAATTTTTTGAATTCAGAAAAGTGTTAATAGTCAATTAAATATGATTAATAACGATTTTGTTTTAAAACAGCTTTCTCTTTAATTTATTTACATATTAATATTAATAATAAAAAAAAAATTCTAACGTAAACTTGTTATTCAATGTTTAATAATATTTTTTTATTAATATTTTTGATTAATTACTTACCTACTTTAATCAATTTTTGTTTATGTATATCGTTTGTCTATAGTTGACATCATTATTTTTCAGTATTCTGTATATTCCTGATGACGAAAGCATCGCTTTCGAAACACGTTGATATGTATATTTTAATAAAGTGGTGATTATAAAGTAATTTGAAATTCATGTATTATTGTATTATAGAGTCAGTTGTCTTCAAAAGTTGGTGTAGAGAGGTAGGTATTATATACTCGTACGTAAAATAATAATATTATTTATGGTAGCCACGGGTAGTAGGTAATACGAGAAAAGCATCAGTTCATATTTGTGAAAGTATTTCTTTTTCCAGAAACGTAACCGAAAAAGCTGGAGAACTGTTTTTTCTTGTAATGTAAAAACTTCTAAAATGACTTGTAAAAAAACTTAATATTTAAAACAAATGTTATTAACGACTACAAAGTATAATATATAATTTCAAAATATCTCACATTTGCAATACCGTTGCGTGGATGTTCAAAGTAAAGAATATAATATTGTTATGTGATTACTAAGATTGTAATAACTTCATTGTAATATTTAATCAATGAAGAAGATAATATTAACAATTATCAAATAAATCATGAAACCAGAAAGACGTTTTCGATTCTTAGATGCGACTGATACCTTTTTATTATGTGCCTTTTTCGATATTTTGTTTTCTCCTTCAATAAAAGCGTTATTTAAAATTTTATACAAGTTATATATTCTGTGAGTTGCCTTAATAATTGAATGATTTGGGTTAATACGAGTAGTAGTGACTAAATTTCTTTCTTTTTTTTTACAGTAAATTCACACAGGAGACCAAGGAGGATATAATTTCCCTCAAGGCCTATATCATCTTTGGGGATGCTGTGTGGAGGATCTTTTGGAGGATAGGAAGGAGTGAACTTGGGTCTTGAAGAGACCCATGTTATAGGATGGAGGAAACACAGAAGCAGGCAGATAATTCCACAGCCGAGCTGTTGAACACAAGAACGAGTCGTAGAAGCGACCGTTCTCATGTGACAAATGTCAACCGTGTTCAAATGTTGGGCGCGCGTTTGGCGTGTTTCCCGACTATGCACCGGTGCCGAAGGGATCAATGACGCTAGTTCCTCGGAGCACCTTCCATTAAAATACCGGTAGAACAAGGACAGCATTCCCACCCGACGTCTGTGCTCCAAAGATTGCAACCCATTTGTTAAGATAGGCGAATCTATCAAACGGACCGCCCGTTTCTGCACAGAGTCATGGTTTTTTTTCAGATATTTTGGGACTCCCGACCAGAGGTGGCTGCCAAATTCTACAATGGGGCGCACTAAATTAATTCTTGACGTATAATTGATGTAATACTCGGTGTACTGTAAATTATTGTAACATTAATAAATGGTATTCTGTGCTGTGAATAAATAAATTCAAACAATGATTTGTTGACATTTTCCAGTGTTTACCGATCACGACATCACCCAAACCCATTTAATCTCATGATTTTCCGGTGAGTACGTACAAATAGGTAATTTTTTGTTGTTGTTGATCTATATATAACACTCTGACTATCCAACTAGGAAGTTCCCGTTGTAGGACATCCAAATTGATACGCTCAGTTCGTATTACATAATGTTTAAGAAGAAAAAACATAATACAAATATAGCATCCTGAATGAAGAGAAGAAAAAACCGTATAAATATATTATATACTTCATAACATTTAATTTGAGTAATTTGTGAAATTACATATGTAACGGTTATTGCTATGTAAAAGATGTAATTAATCGTTTTAGCGCTGTACTTATTTTGCAAGTAGGTGCGTAAACAGCTGTTGTTAATTTGTGTTATTAGTAAATAAATATGATATTAACTAAAAATGCAATAACTTGGACAAATATCAACGAAACTTAATGATTCTTTTTGATATTAAACGTAAAATGAAGTATATCCCATGTATCTAATAAAAAAACTAAAACTTATAAATATATAGGGAAAAAAATAGAATATTATATCTCTTCACAATTGTGTTGTTCCATGCAAAGGTCATGTAGTCCCGTCTTACAGCGGGCGCATGTGAGAAAAATTCACTTTCTATCCGCATTATATTATTGCGATGGCCAATAATCGCACTACCGTCATCACTGTCTCCATTTATCAGATCAAAGGTCTCATCATCCGTAATGTCGCCGTCCTTTGATACATCGTTCGCGAGAGAACTAAGATCCGACATGGTGAAATATATAGTTTTAATTTATTATAACAGGACAAACAATATAGACAGTTTACAAGATGTATGCCAACTGCAATACACCGCTCTCAAATGGAATACGTGCTCTGGTCAGGATCAGCACACGCATACTGAAGAACGCAGCACCTAGGCGCTTCGTCGCAATTTTCGTGGCTGACCCTTGCAGCACCGTAGCGCTGCACCGCACTCTAACGGTTAATATTTATTTTCAATTACCCAAAACATTCACCAAAGGTGGTGCTTGTAATTAAACACGATGGAGAAATATAGAAGCGTCTCATATTTATCATGTTAAATGCTATGTCGTATTTTTGTAGCAATTACTTTAAACATAAATCTCTTTTTGAATAATATCTTATATAGTAGATACGTATATCTTTGATTGAAAATCAAAGATTTGAAATGTCGTGACATTTTTATAAGAATAACAAATTTTTTTTGACGACTGCCTGCAATCGTGTTTTCATCCTTGAATAAAATAAACCTTTTTTGGCTTTCTTCGTTTGTTTTTCCAGCACTTCCGGGTGGTGTTAGAATCAAAGCGACGGAATCCGCCCCGCTTATTTCGTTTGTATTTCATTTGATATTAGATTTTAGTTGGCGAGGTGACACTGCATGGTACGCCGTGGCGTGTGATGGAGCTATTCCGAGGATTTTATTGCGAATAAACGGTTCCCGTCAATGACTCATAATGGTATTGTATGAACCATGAGTCCTTTTATATTAATTTTATTGAAATTACATTTAATGGAAATTAAAAAAAACTCTATTGGGACCTACATCACTTTTTTAACGAGGGTATTTTTCTTCGTTTCAATCAACTCATCAAAAGAAAAAATCTTGTTAATTGATAAACTAAAGTTCTTAAAAACTTAAGGCAAGATTTTTGTGCATGGCGCAAAGGGTAACAATTATTTTTATAAACAATAATTATTAGCCTGAAACACTCATCCAAATTGAAAAAAACCTTTCCGAGCAAAGATAAATGTCGCCGACAGGACTCGAACCTGCACCCTTCTGAAATATAATAAAAATAAACAGGTGAAATATAATAAAAACAGCAATTATTGAATGAAACACTAGTATATATTGATTAACTTGGCGGGTTTGCGATAAGCCGACGTAGCTCAACGGTAGAGCATCTGACCGGACATCAGAAGGGTGCAGGTTCGAGTCCTGTCGGCGACATTTATCTTTGCTCGGAAAGGTTTTTTTCAATTTGGATGAGTGTTTCAGGCTAATAATTATTGTTTAAATTTTACTAACGAAATATATATTTAAGAAAAGGGGTATGCATGAGACGATGCATTGTGATTGAATCCATCCGCTCTGCTTACCCTGCGGACAAACGGCATGGTGGTTAGTTAGTTAGTTCGTTTAAGAAAAACACACGAATAAATAATGATTAATGTCGCCATCCGAATTTGTATTCCTCGACCTTTCGTAATAAAGCGATTATCTTGAGATCGATTTATGTCTTTATTTATCACATGAATTAATTCAACGAAAATTCTCACAACAAACACATGTGGGTTGTCAGCAGAACAATGAATTCATGGGTTTTATTACTTATTGCCATACTAGATTTTTGGTTGAGCATTTCGTTTATATCATTTATACGATTGTAACTTCTAGTGCGCCGAGATTGCCCATCGGATAGCTAAATTTTTCTCTAATTTATTTTAATAACTTACTGAAGTTTATAAACCTCATTGTAGAAAAAATATTAACCAATCCTAAATGAAACAGCCTCCTTTTGACGGCCTCCATGGTCGAGGGGTAAGGCTCTCGACTACGAATCCGAAGGTCGCGGGTTCAAATCCCGGCGTGCGCAAGTAAATTTTATTTAATTAATTTGTGTTGTTTCACAATTAATTAATTTAAAAAATAATATATAGTATGTTGCGCATTTCCCAAGTGGAAAGATACTCTCAGTATCGCCCTGGTGAAAAGACCACCATTCAGGAGTGAAACGTTGCTTGAAGTAAGCTTTTAGCCGTGTTTGGATGACCAGATCTGAATAGCCAGGTATTTCCCCACCTCCCCCTTCCCTTCCCTTCCTCCTTCCCTCCCAATACCTTCAGCCTCCACAACATTACAATTGGGAATGCCATAGTCCTCACTGGCTCCCAGACAGTTTAAGGGGAGCAAGTTGGGACTCATGTAAAAAAAAAAAAAAAAACAGGAAACTGAAAAAAAACACAGAAAATAAACAGGCATCCGTCGCATCTGGGAATCGAACCCAGGAGATCTGTCTTACTGTGATAACTTTGAATTTTCTGAATTTTTTCCTGTTTCATTTAGGATTGGTTAATATTATCTTCTATATTGATTAAATTTGTCTCCGTTGGATGCCGCCGTATCCGATGGGCAACGCAAAAAATATATTATTATGGGGAATGTACAAATGATAGATTTATTTATTTTATTTTTTTGTACGTTTTTGTTTCTTATAAGTAGCATTACATTTATTTTACACAATATTTAATTAAAGGGCATTCTTGGTCATATATATACGTAACCAGAAAAGAAAATTCATGTATGTGATAAGGGAGCCATGATTATTAATTTGGTAAGTAAGTAATAATTAATTTGCTTCTATTTATAAAATGTTTTGTATGAAATATTTTCGTACGTAAGTTTTTTTTTAAAGTAACAGTTTAATTGTATTTATTTTTTCTGATTGGTCATTAATACAGCACATTTCCATATGGTGGTTAGTGTTATTTTTTATAGCTTGATAAATATAACGGTTTTGCATTTGATTTGTTTTAAAATTTTTTAATGTCAAAAAACTTTTTTTTAATTAATTGATAAACTAAAGTTTTTAAGACAAGATTTTTGTGCATAGCGCAAAGAGGAACAATTATTTTTATAAACAATAATTATTAGCCTGAAACACTCATCCAAATTGAAAAAACCTTCCGAGAAAAGATAAATGTCGCCGACAGGACTCGAACCTGCACCCTTCTGATTGCCGGTCAGATGCGGGTTTGCCATAAGCCGACGTAGCTCAACGGTAGAGCATCTGACCGGCAATCAGAAGGGTGCAGGTTTGAGTCCTGTTGGCGACATTTTTCTTTTCTCGGAAGGTTTTTTTCAATTTGGATGAGTGTTTCAGGCTAATAATTACTTTTTTAAAGTTTAGATACCTTTAACTCCTTTATAATGATTGAAAAAAAACGCTTTGCCTTTAAAAAATAAATTTTCCAGACAGCATTATGGTCGCCGTATTATCATTTCCAAGCTAAAACACGAGCCTATGTTGCTTATCAAAATAATTATTTTATGGGAGAAGTGTGTCGCTATTAAAGGAGGCGAGGCCAGATAAGATTAGCGTTATGACTGTCGTTCGTTAAACATTTTATAAAAATTATAATCCTGCTGTGTTAGTTCGACGTTTCGCTTTAAGAGCGTCGTAACCTTTGTACAGTGTACACCCATAAACATAATGTCTGCAATAGATTAACTACTTTTTAAACGTTTTCATTATTTGAAATATGTACTTAAAGTGTTTTTGTTTGCAAATTAATTCATGTTTTTATCACTAAGGTATTGAGAAATTGAAATATAAAATAAAGTAGAAAACTAGTTAACATAGCGGAGTTTTCTCAATATTTTAGTTAGTTTGTAGTGAAATATCATTAGGAAAAATATCACAATTTAAAAAAAATCACGCTTTCCACGTTTTTATAATGCTCATAAAAATGGCACCATGTCTACAATATGAATGTACTTAACTTTAAATCGAATTTATAAAACTCTATCATAACCATCATATGTTGTCGTTTACTATCGTTGGATAAGTAATTTCAATTTGTAGAAATAAATTTGTTATAATCAGAAAATAAAAGTATTTTTAATTTATTGAAACTTATAAACCTCATTGTAATATTTAATTTATTAATTGTTTTTTGTTAGAACTTCATTCATTTATTTTTGTTAATTTAATGTAAATCAAATTTAATAATGTGATTATTAAGTTCTGCAAGTATTTTTAATTTAGCTGTCACAATAATAAAAATTAAAAATACTTGGGGAACTTAATAATGACATTATTAAATTTGATTTACAGTAAATTTAAACAAAAAGTTACATTTAATCATCGTAGAAGATAATATTAAAAAAGCTCAATGAACCATGAAACAGAAAAAGACATCGAAAATAAATTACATATTTTTCTCTACTGTGTTTACGTATGATTTTAAAGTTCTCACCGAATATATTTATAACCTAGATAGTGTCTCGGATATACCGATCCACTTTTAGTTTATATGGGACATCCATCGACTTTTACTTTTTATACCTAATAAATATATAATATACTGGAATAACTTATTGAAGCTTACAAGCCACATTATAATATTAAATCATTTATGAAAATATTGTGGATAATATTAATTATCCTTAAATTGAATATGAGATAGATGAAAATGACGTTAAATAATTTGGTCTCAATAGCTCAATTTGTAAAGACGCCATTCCTGGTGAATCTGGGTTCGGGTCCCAGCTGCGATGGAAACCTTTTTATTTTCTTCATTTTTTTTTTGTTTAATTGACATATGTTATTATTTTCGTCTTCAATGATTAATGCAATGTAGTTTGTATAAAACTGTATAATATATATCCACATTATACTGCATCACGCAACGAATATTTTAATGTTAGGATATATCATGTATCGTGTAGATCAGGCTAGTACTCTTTTTAATTAAAAAAAAAAGTATTATCTGCAATTTAAAAAACTTTTCCTTTATAAATTACCTTTGTCATGCACTTGTACATTATTATGTATTATTAAATATACATACATATCATAAATATATTATGCTTATATAACTAATATGTATATATATTTTTTTTTTGTTAACTTAAAGTCGGTTTTTTTTCTTTCTGTAAACAAAATCACTTAATCGTTAATAAATTAATAAAACAATAATTAATAATAAATAAATAAGAAAATAATAGTAGCATAGATTATTTTAGATTACAATATAAGTAGTAATATTTTATATTGCACCGCTACCGAGATGAGTTTACACAACATGGAAAAAAAATCACATTAAAAATTCAAGTATAATAATATCTTTATTGCAATTAAATTTAATTATAACTAAAATACATGTATAATATAATAATGTAAGTGTACAGTGGTTTATAAATTAGCTATATAAAAAGGAAAATAGGAAATAATGTAATAGCAGTAGGTAATATGCAAAGAACAGAAATGCATAGTTTTAAGTTGAAGTTTCACATAACCCGCCTCACTAGGCTAGCCTGTGTTGAAGCAGTAATTTTGCATACTATTTTATAATTTTAAAATCCCTATGAATATACACTTATATTAAGATGTACTCTGTAAATGGTTAAATCAATAACTTAGAATTTGGATGAGTGCACTGACAAATGTCCTATCATTACTTTTAATCCAATTTTTTACATCGTGTTTGAATTTTTTTTGTGAATCAGATTTTTTGATGTTAACTGGTATCTACCGCCTACTAGCTTCTGGATGAAAGCGTAATATCGCGACAATCTTTTAATCTTAATTAATACAAGTCATTACAAGTATCACACTCGCCCACCTTGTGGATTCTATGTCAGCCATAATAAACCCACTGCCTCTATGCAATGGTTCTTATCGTTGATGATAATTCCCGCCATAAATGGCAGTTACGTGTTTTTTCATTCAAATGAAAACGTTATATTATCTTTGTTCCGGGTTATAAAGCGAATAAGTTTTGACGGATTCACGCAACATTAGCGATGAGTTTTGGTTTTATATTTCTACTCCCTCTCTTTTTCAGGCAACTAATTATTTATACCAACCATCGCAGTGGCGCCTTTTTACGATAGGGGAGAAGATACGATAGAAAATCGCAAATGAGACACGTTTTACAGAAAGAATCTATCCAACACTAACTTCAAAAATAGACTGTGTAATTAATAACAACCATTCATTTCATGTGGGTATTGGACAAAAATGGATTTGTTTTTCAATTCCTATTCTAACGGCCGTTCTTCTTAACTTTTCGTATGATCAATCTGAGCCGTCGATCAGCCAAGTGTTTTGTTAAGTATTCGCTCTGTTTCTCTGTTTCCGAGAATTTTTTTCTTAAATTATCTCTAGAGGTTCCCGCCCACTATAAAATAGTGCCCGCCCACTTGAAACACGATGAAATAGTAACCGCCCACTTTTAAGACAATAAAGTGATATCGAAGTAAAACTTTAAATCTAAAATTAACATAGATTATTTAATATTATATTTATTGTCAAAACGTATCATTTCTTTTAAAAACTAATACATAAACGACCATTTTATACTTAACTAACGTGTGTTTTAAAAATATATTGAAAATAAAGTGTAAGCTTGACTTTTTGTAGTGTCGCGAAGCAAATTGTTCGTTTCGTACATTTGGCATTTGACGTTTCTCATCCGACAAGACAAAACGTAGCTTATGATAAGTAAAATAAGTTAGGTTTTTACTTAAAACATACAAAAAACATGTTATGACATTTGAAAACGCAAATAAATCTTTGTCATTCAATATTTGAAACGCGAAATAGATCATAAACTAATAATGAAATTTGACATTTCGATGACCCTGTTGACACTTTTTATAACTAGTCCTCTGCTGAGGGGAAGTTAATCCACAAAAATCGATATCCCAAATTGATCGTAAATCGATTGAGAATTTCATTGGGAAGAGCGTATTTCTGCATTTGAATAGTGTTGAGGTAAAATTGGGGCTCAACAGTTGCTCAGTAGGGTTGGGAAGAACAGCCGTGAGCATAGCTTATTAAGGTTCAGTGAATGTTTATTTCAGTAAAAAATATGTGTGATAAATAATAACAATATTTAATTTCTATTGCGCAGTTTTGTGAAGGTTCACCTCAAATGCGCTTTACACTAACTGACTTAATCTAATATATTAAGAAAATAACAGTTATACTATAAATATGCGTGAAAATTAAAACAATGACTTAAAATATTCATGAGCAGTATTTACATGAATAATTTAGATTATTATCATTAAAATTTAGAATTAACTAGGAGTATAAATATTCAAATGTAAATTACAAATAATAATGGAGCAAGAAAACATATACCAAATAACCTAACCTATTTAGAAAATAACATATATCACATATAACAGATATCACACATATTTTCTATACATCCATTACAATGAAGTAGAGGTTTTTAAATAAAATTGCATAGTTAAATTATTCAAGTATCATGTAATGGAATTTTGTTTCAGGCATTAAGATTATTCTTATATTGGGTATTTAAAAACAACAATTTACCACGAATACGAAGAAAATATAATTACGTCTTTCGAAAAAGGATATGCACAAATATTTTTTGTGGGAAAAATATGGTGGCGTTTTTGTACACCATGCTATTAGATTCGACCATCTCTAATTAAGAATATAGTTGGTTTACATAATGTTACTTTCGAAAAATGGCACTTGCTAAAAAAATCCTATTGCCTTAAGAAAATGTTCACAAAAAAAATAATATTACAATTTCGAAAGTTTTTTTTCACGTTATTAAACGATATCAAAAATCAAATAATAATCACGAACTGCATGATTGTTTTGCGTATTTTAGATACAAATTCATAAGAAAACAGTTTCAGCGTATGTTGTCTGATTCTTTTCTGTAGAACGATCCCCGAATGATAAAGATTTTTTTTTTCATTTCACATTCTTTTTTTAATGTTTTGCTCGAATCGCCCTACTTTTTTGGTTGTCCGTTGTACTCACAACTAGATAGAAGACTACCCTGAAATATTTTCCTTCCTTGTTATGCAGTAACGCACAACACTGTTAACTCCCAGACCGAAAATCTTCTTCACGGCTTTCATCGGTAATTGAACCTCAAAACATTTCATCCCTTTGGCCCGTGAACCACAGTTTAAAAAAAAAATTGTTTATTTATTTATTTAATATGAGATGCGTACAAGAGTCTGAACTGCCCGGAAGCAGTGGTACTATGGCATCCCTAATTGGAGTATGTTGAGAGGCTGAGTGGGGAATAGAAAGATGTGGAAGAGAAAGGCTGAGAAGTACATGGGTCTGGTAACTGAACATGGTATTTTAAGCAACTTTTTGATTCTGAATGGTGATCTTACACCGGGACGATACTGCGAATATCTAATATCCTTATACAAGCGGTGATTTCTTGACAACATTCCATTAAAAAAAAATTTCAATTCGACTGTACAAAGGAAAACTTATTAGCTTACCGCGAAATTTTTAAATTTTACTAGACGTGGTTATGGCGTACCAAGTATTTTTTTTACTTATTTTAAAAGTTCTTGAAAACAATTTTTGTAAATAAGTTTAACGGCCAGCAACCAAAAATGCACTGCTTGCAGGATGCTAACTCAAGAAATACACGAATGATTTATCTGTAAATTCGACAAGGGTAAAAAATGTATAAAGCTTCAAAACACAATAATCCTCAAATTGTAATATTTTAAATTCCATATGAAATACGTATTAGAATTTTATGAAAAACGTTCAAAATGTTTTTTTTTGGTTTTCAAACTGCACCTATCTTCAGATATTTTATATAAAATTTAACAGATTTAAGAGTTTTCAGGATTTTCTTATTTTGAAACCTTATGCATTTTCCTAAATACGCATATAGAAATTACAGATAAATTTTCTGTGGTATTGCTTGAGACAGTAACCTGCAAAGTGATGTTAAGGGCGATTTGTGGGTGGTGGCCCTTAAGTCATGGTGAACCACAAATAATCATTAATATTTCAAAATATTAATAGAACACTTTGACTAAAAAGAGATTTAATCAATTTTCCTTTAAATCTCGTAAGGGTCCTAAATGTTGATTTTTACTCTTTATCAAATTATTATCAATAATGGTAGAACCTCTTAAAAGCTCAAGAAGATAATGGCGAAAGTTTGCATAAAATTATGAATTTAGTAACGACGCTTTTACATTTTTATACAATATAATCTCCTATGAATTTACAAAACACTTTTGTCAAAATATTCAGGAGGTAAACAGTTTAATTTTTAATAAGTAAGCTTTATGGCAGTATAAATTGGTAATAAAGTACCCACCCAGCTCAGAAGGTAATTTATGCACCTGCATTATATGAGGGCTATTAAAGCGATGACAACACTCTCCAAAACCGTTTCAATGGCAGTTTCAACATTTAAATAATTATTTTCTCTCAAAACGTATCAAAGTATTCGCTAAAGAAAGGTCAGCAAAAGTGTAGAGCTCATTTGAGATGCGTATTATGAATAAATTAAACTTAATCAATAAAACGCTCTTATAATGTCCTTCTGTACCCAATAATATGGTTGGCGTATTTATAAAAAAAGACAAAGTAAACTGATCGGAGAGAGTGAGCTAAAATCCTAAACTAGAAATGAATTTAATTTTTTTTTTATTAAAAACCCACTCGTACATGTATATTAAAGTAGGTATCTTATACTTTTATTCTCTGTTGTGTCTAGCCTTTTGAAGTAAAAATTTTATATAATTTGATTTTCGTGTTCGTAGAAATGGTTATTTAAAACAAGAATTTGACATTTTTTACAACAGGGTGACGTTTATTATTTTGAAAGATATGTATTTAATTTATTTATTTTAAAAAAAAACTATTTATTTCATTATTTTAATACACAATTTTTTTCTTCTTATTATTATTCTACTCTCCATAATTTGAGCTCCAATAGCTCGTGGTTATGGGAGAAGTGTTTACATATTTAATATTTTTTAAATGTATAGTAGGTGATATGTAAACAATAATATAAACTTTTTAAATAACCACAAATGTATTTCAACAAAATAATTTTAGAATAATAATAAAAAAATGACCAAATAGTAATATATGAGATGGATAGTATTACATTATGGGTACAATATATCATTATCCATATTCAAGGAGTTATTTTTCTTTATTAATTGTTCAGATTTCAAAGTTTTGGTTACATTAATTTTGTTTTTGGATAAATAGTAGATAGTACCATCTTATGCCTAAATACTAGTAGTGGTGCTAATCAATATAAATATTTTATGTAACTAGTTCCTAGTAAATTATAATAGTGTTCTTGATAACACCGTAAGATTTAACCTTCAAGTTACTTGTTCCCCGTCGGGGACAAAAAGGTCTTGACGGGTTAACACATTAAACTATAACAGTATTCTTGCTAACATCGTGAGATTTAATGACAATAAATTATAATGGTGTTCTTACTAACATTATTAGAATATAATACATTAAATTATTGCTAACATTGTGAGATTTTTACCCGGAAAATTATAATGGCATTCTTTGTAACATCGTGAGATTTTAACGCGGTAAATGATAATAGTGTTCTTGCTAACATCGTGAGATTTTAACACGGTAAATTCTTGGTGCATTAAAGCTGCCAACGAATGAAATAACTTCTAAGGGTAATGGCTGGTTTTTCAAATGCGATTCTTGTAATTATTATTATTATTTATTATTATATTTAAGTATTTATTCTTAGACAATTTACGTGTTGGTTTACAAATTTCTGAAGATTTTGAAAAGTGTTACAAAAATCATAAGGATTTTTGGTACCTATCCATTATCATTATAATAGCACTGTTTAGCTTAAAAACGAACACAACAGTGACGTGCATTGCTCTATGAATGGAGGTAGACTATGTTGTTCTTTAAGTTCGGGTGTTAAATGTGCATTGGATATTTGAAAATGGCCATTTTTTTATCATCTTCCGAAGATCGTTTTGGTTAACTGAGTAAATGAGCGTACAAGCTCCTTATCAAATTCATGGAAAAATTCATTTTATCAGAAATTTGTCATCTTTTAATTTTTTTATGGTTGGTTTTTCGCAGGGTAGTCACAGTTTTTCTGTATTTATGTATGACACGCCACTGGTAAAAAGTATCGGTTTATCATTTTTTAATATTAATTTTATGAGTTACGAATGTTTTATTGCGCCTTGATGATGGTGGTCGCTATTTCAAATACCAACTAATACGAATTTCATAAAGTCTGCCTAAACAAATGATAAATAAATCATAATTATTAACCTGAAACACTAATCCAAATTGAAAAAACCTTCCGAGAAAAGATAAATGTCGCCGACAGGACTCGAACCTGCACCCTTCTGATATCCGGTCAGATGTTCTACCGTTGAGCTACGTCGGCTTATCGCAAACCCGCCAAGTCAATCAATATATACTAGTGTTTCATTCAATAATTGCTGTTTTTTATTATATTTCACCTGTAAACAACCAACTTTATTAGTATGAGGAAGGCTTGTAACGGCTAAATCCCTCAATAGGTGGCGTCGAGACAAATTATGTCTACATTTTATTGGTGAAAAATGTTTTGACTTGTCAAAT
The DNA here is from genome assembly GCA_022606495.2 of Halesus radiatus. NCBI lineage: Eukaryota > Metazoa > Arthropoda > Insecta > Trichoptera > Limnephilidae > Halesus > Halesus radiatus. The sequence continues at coordinate 67,717 of JAHDVE020003982.1, forward strand.
ATTTATTAATTGATAAACTAAAGTTTTTAAGACAAGATTTTAATTGATAAACTTAAGTTTTTAAGACAATAATTGTTACCCTTTGCGCTATGCACAAAAATCTTTTCTTAAAAACTTTATTTTATCAATTGATAAATAAATCGTTATGAATGTGGTTCATAAAACTGCAACCACTCTGCATATATCTTACGTAAGTTTCCGACTTTGACTTAGGTTCCTACTCAAACTATTTTAAATACAAGCTCAGAACACCAGCTGAGAGTGACCAACTCCGACAAGGGTGTTCAGAAGTTTGGAGTTGGAAAACACTCTTGGCTTGGAGCCCATAGTTAAAAAAAAAACTCTGTTGCAAAACATGTAATCCGTTTACTAAATTCTTTTATTTTAACGGGCGGATTGCAAATATTGACTTATTTATTATTGTTATTTCCGTCCTCCTCTTTAAAAGAGTCTCTTTAAAACCGGGTTCGCTTTTTTGCCTCCTACAGAATAATCTTAAACTCAACAACCCTAAAGAAGTTCTATGGTTCCCCTTTTTCATATTTAGTTAGTCTAAAAAGGCAGTAGGTTTTATAATGATATTTTCTAACATTCATTAAAATACAAACCCAACTAAAAGCGTCTGAAGATTATGTGGCCATGCAGTGTAAGCACGTATGCATCACATAGGTACGTGCTATACATGGATATTCATTAAGCGCTCGAGCAAAACGCTGAGGCCGTTAAAAGCCCGCAGCAAGTTATGCACTTCCATAACTAACATTCAGCATTATCTCGCCGAAATCTACCAAAGTTACCTTCCTGGCACTACCGTCTGGTAAGTGTGTGACTTTCACTCCAAACTTAAACTTATAATTATATTACGTCATGTATATTATAATGAGATTTAAAGATTGCAGAATAAAACTTTGAGAAGTTACGTACCATCGTTATACCAACAGGCAATATAAATATGTAAAGCTAAGCTGGTTATGTACACCATATTATGACTATGAAGGTAGGCTATTTGAAAAAATAACAATAAATAGCTCCGATGCAGATCAATCAGAATCATGTCTCTGAACCCAGAAGGTTGCGGAAAAATATTCTGCTGAAAGCAAATTCCTTTTATAAGATTCGTAGTAATTTTTTCACAGGTATTGCGTAATTATCAAATATAATTGGCTAGTCCATCGGTACCTCGTTCGAGTTTAACGCATATTCTTACTGTGATTCTGGTAAGAAACTATGCGAGTATATAATAATCGATTGAAACGGCTTTAAACATACAGGATGTTAAGAGATGTACGTAATTTACGTTAACCAGTGATTCCTGAGTTTATTTTTATTTTTCTACATTAACTCCACACAGGAGGCACAAGGGTAAAATATTTACCCTCGGGGACTATGTAATCTTTGATGATGCTGCGTGGTTGCTCTTTTTTGGGAGAACAAGAAGTGAACATGGGACTTGAAGAGACATATATTGTAGGAGGGAGGAAACACAGAAACCGGTAAGTCATTCCATAGCCGGGCTATTAAACTCAAGAACGAGGTATAGAAACCACCCATTCTCACATGACATGTCAACCTGGTAAAAATATTGGGTGCGCGTTTGGCATGTTTCTCGACCTTGTACTGGTGCTGAAGGAATCAATGACGCTAGTTGCTCAAAGCCTCTTCCATTGAAATACCGGTAGAGTAAGGACAACATTCCCATCACATTAAAGATTGTAATCCGTAATAGGGGAATCTATCAAACGGACCGCCCGTTTCTACAGTCAAGTTTTTTAAAGATATTTTCTTGCTCCAGACCAGAGGTGGCTACCAAACAGTGGGGATCACTTCTTATTACAGAATCAGGAGTTGTGCACTAATGTAGTATCTGCGAGCTCTATACAGTACACCCAGCTTTTGAGAGGCTATCTGGACTCTGGCTTCGATGAAACCCCCGTGCCTGAACTGGTCATTTAAAGTTACACCAAGTATATCTATGGAAGGCAAGTTGGTAAGATTGCTTCAATTTAAGGAGACTATATTGTCATTACGATCCCCTTTTTACGTAAACAGACATGATTGGGTCTTTAAAACATTAAATTCGACGATGTTATTCTTACCACAAGAGGAAACCCTATCGAGATAAAAGCCAATCTCCTTCTTTAAAGCCCAACGAGCCAGTGGAGTTTGTGTACCCTTTGTGGGCTTGTCAAACAAAACTAACATGGACTGTAATATCATCATGTCAATACTCTCATACTGTCAATGAATTTGTTCATACTACAAAAGGTCATTGTTGTGCAACAAAAACAGAGTCGGAGACGGAAGTGATCCTTGTGGGACGCCAGGATTTATTAAATTCGGGGAAGAGATGAAGCCGTCAGCCACCGTTTGAATCGATATTTCCCTCAAAAAGTCAGCCATCCACGTGCACAAGGATATGAGAAGTCCGTAAGAAGGCAGTTTGTTGACAAGTCCTCGGTGCTAAACCCGGTCAAAGGCCTTGGAAATATCCAGTGCAACCGTTTGGGTTTCATAGTAAATTTCTAGGCACAGCCCCCAAACATGCGCCACATACGCGAGCTGTTCCGACGGAATCCGTATTGATGATCGTTAATAATTTTGTTCTTGTTGAGGTATATGAGCAGTTTTTCGTTGACCACACGTTCCCTCACCACTTAGTAGTAGGCCGGATTGAAGCTGTCACTTTTCTTGTGAATAGGATGAATCACTGTTTTTTTCCAACCAGAGGGCACAGAACCACATTTCAGGAACATTTTGAAAAGCTTCGTTAAAATTGTTATGTAAGACGTGGAGTTCATCCCGATGCCGGATCCTTAGCCTTTTCATATATAAAATGCAGTAAGGAATCGACGACGGTATAGCACCTTGATCATCGAGGACCGAGTTTTCCTCAAATATTTTACCTAATAAGTTGGCCTTTTTGAAGATGGTGTTTGCTAGTGAGCCATCAGATCTGATAAGAGGTGGCGGACTTGATTTGCAGAAATTTTGACCAATGGAGCCCACTAGCGACCAAAACGCTCTGTTGCAATTCGGGCAGGCAGCCAACTGTTTGTTGATTTCCAGGTCATGCTCGAATTTTGACCTATTTATGATTCTTTCGCTTTCCGTTGCCAATTTGTTATATGCTGATCTGTTATCCGACCTTTGAGATGTGTTGTAGACTTCGTAAGCCGCTTTTTTTCATTTAACTGCTTCGAAGCATTATCAATTGAATCACGGCTGTGAGCCCAGATCGGTTTCTTTAACAGTGGATTAAATGAAGTCATCCATCGCGGATGTGATGACTTCACCAATTTCGTGAACACATCTGGAAGGATCCGAAGTCTGAAAAAAAAACCGCCCACGGGCAAGCATAATAATATCTTCGCAGACCGAACCAATCTGCTTCGGAGAAGAAAATGTACACGGCATTTGGTCTCCGGTGATTTTTTGTTGTTGTTGATGTTTTCATCAAAAAACACAGAAAAATCAGTATGTATTAGACAGTTAGGATCGGGGTGAAAGGTTGGGTGGTTTCTTGGTTGATTAACCAGTGGCGACATGTGAAAGAATTTTGTTTTTCTATTTAAAAAAAAAATACTTGAGAACAAAACTGAACTTACATTTTTAATGTAAATAGTATCCGGAATCTCTAGTTAAAGTTTCTCAGGTACGTAACTTAACACACTGTATTTGATAATGCGACCGGATAAGCAAGGTTATTTGCAATCACGATCTTCCTCATTCGCTTTCTTATTTTTACCGGCCATTGCGATAAATGAAGATGCCTTAGTTTTCTGAAAAGTTCAGTGAACTCTCGTATGGTATCATATAATATGAAGTCAACAAACAAAAAAATGCGGTGGAATGATTCAGTTTCACTCTTAAAAAGGGCTATGTAGCTCCCGACTTCACCGTATCTTTCTCTTGTATCGATTATAAGTAGCATTTCGGGATGATTTAATATGAGATTCGATGTAGATCTGTTCGATCACAATGCAAGCATCCTAACTAGTGGTTTAGCGACCACTACAATCTTATCTTTTACATTTATTTTGTTTTATCGAAATGTATTGGGATAAATCCATAATAAATATTCATTGGATTTGTACCTTCTATTGCTTCTTATTGTTCTCCTATCGTATATCAGCATTACGTCCATTTGCTTAGGCTTGATTTTTCCAGTACGCCCACGGAATCTTTCGTTTTCAACGATTTATCTCAGAATGTATTTGTTTAATTTTTTTCCCCTTACAAAGCCTTCCGCGCCCATTTTAATGATGATATACTAGAATTTGGTAAACACATTCATCTCTGCAACCCCTGGTTACTGTTGTGACGTTATTAATTTAACCTTTGACGATAATACGCTTAGATACTGCGGGTGCCAAGTTGGCTATGACCTCCTGGGGCAAAGGTCAAGTCTTCACACGGGGCGCTAACAAACCCTATTTCATGAAGGACCAGGCATACGCGTATTACGTTTTAATAACCGGAACAACAATTAATTAATTCATCACTAATTGTTTTTCGTTTAAACGTAGCCCTCTATTTTATTAAATTAATGTAATTCAAATTTAATAATGTTATTATTAAGGTGTGCAAATATTTTTAGTATTTATTATTGAGACAGCTGTTTCGGCGTTTAAGGCCATTTTCAAACTGCGATTAATCGACATTATGACGACTTAATTATATGATTTTCGAGTATGATTACCCATTTTAATTTGGACGGGTTTTTAAAAATAATGATTTATTATCGGTAAAACCGATTTAGTTAGAAATTAATTCAAATTCTCTTTTCTGTGATGTTTTTACATTTATAATATGTTTCCCCTTACTTTAATGATAATGTTTTTTTAATTGATTTATTTAAATGTTTTGATGATGTGAACATTCTGAGAAGCAGTGAATATGTCATTTTACTTACTTTATGAATTACTGTTATATTATTAGGATTATTCGTTTGCATATTAATTTCTAATTGTTCAAGTAAATTTAATCTAAAACCCTTAATTTCTACATGTAAGGGTTTAGGCTCATTGTTGTTAAGCGGGACGTGATTATTCACTAAAAAAAAAAAACAGAACAATAATATTTGATGTAATTAATAAGAAGAACTTTGTTTACACCAATGTTTCAGAAGAAAAGAATCCCTCATCAGGATAATGAACATACTGAAAAATAATGACAAGTATTTTAATCGTAGAATTACAGATCACCTAACGTGTTTAATTTGCCAACCATGTTTTGGAAACAAATCATTTTTTTGAAATAAATAAATTTCTTAAAATATTACATACGAATACAAATAGTTTACAATTCGATAAAATTGAAATGTTAGAAATCATAAAAAGTCTTATTATTAGATATGATTAATAGTGAAATATTTTAAAATAATGTTTTATTCTTTATGCATTGCTATTAATAATTCTTTTCTTTTTCATATTTCTAGTATAAGTATTTTATTTATAATTTTTTTTTATTTATTCAATTATGTTTACATTTTTAATTAATTACTCACCTACTTGCATCACTTATTGTTAATTTTTGTTCATGTTTGTAATTTGTATATTTGTCTATACTAGTCATTAATTTTTAGTGTATTGTTTATTATGGTGAGGGAAGTTTTGCTTTTGAAACATTTAGTTACTTATGTATTAAAAACAGTGTTGCAAACGAAGTTCTTTTATTAATAATGACGCCACAAAATAATTGCATGTCTTTGGAAGAAATAATATTTTAAGTCAGTTTTGTTACAGTGTGAATTAGTTGGAATTCCATCTTACATACCACAACTTTAAATAATTGATAAATGTTCCGAAAGTACCGTATCATTCGTGGAAGTAATATTTATAAAAAGTAATTTTCTTCCTTCTTTTGCAATCTGAACAGTTTTATTAAATAAAACAAAAGCATTTTCTTAAAATTTTTAAAGTTTAAATAACAAGCTCCCGTTAGACAAACTACAAAAAAGTAGCGGTAGGCAGTGTTTTTTTTTGTAATTTAATAATATGTCAGACGACGAAGTAATTGCTTTCTATGACAACAATTACGTTTTAGTTTAAATTAACAAAATAAATATAATATTGTAAAAACATCCTTAAACAATACAGCCAAATACAATCTTCTACTATTTTACCACTGAAGCATTATCTTATGTTAACCTTTTGACAGCGAAACAAAGTGACTTTAAAATTTAGCATCAACAGGGATGTTAAAAAATTTGAAGGGATCATTTTTGTGTTTGATATTATATAATGCGATATTCCACAATTTTGTGGCAGTGAAATCCGGTCGTTCTCGGAGAATAGCTGTGGCTTTTAGGTTATTGGGAAGTTTTGTGCACAATTATTTTTTATCCTTATTTAAATGGTAGTATAGACAGACCTGATTTAAATAACCCCATTCATTTTCATATACCTACGAAAGCTGCTCTTACCAAAATCCTATTTAAATGTAAGAACACCAGGACTGGGCATTGCAAACACTCGCTTGTACCTAGATTACACGAAGTTACTAATAGATACTCAGATATGGCGGATCTATTTAACTGCTTGGAAGGTAAGTATAATAACGCCATACTAGCACACCTTTTCAATCAATATTAATTAAACTTAAGTCTCTTTTACATATACGCATATCTCTTACTTTAATTTCCAACAATAATGCAAATACATATATAATAAAGTGTACAACGGTTTATAAATTATGTACATAAAATGGAAAATAGAAAATAATATAATAACAGTAGGTAATATGCAACGAATAGAAATGCATAATTATTAGTTGAGGTTTCACATAACCCGCCTCACTAGGCTAGCCTGCATTGAGGCAGTAGATGTCATATTATTTTATAATTTTATGAATACCTATGAATATACACTTATATAAAAAATATGTTCAGTAAATTGTTAAATCAGTAACTTCTAATTTGGGTAGGTGCACCGGTAAAGGCCCTATCATTACTTTTAATACAATTTTATATTTGATTTTTTTTGTCAATCAGATTTTGTGATGCTAGCTAGAATAATGTTGAAATTCTTATCGCAAATCACCTAAAATACCGTTGCTCAAAAGTAGCATGAGTTAAACGAATTGAGTATATCTTTGTTAGTATTCCTAGTAATGCGAGTGTTTAGTATGTTTCATAATATTTATGTTTGTTCGTATAAAGATGAGTGAGGATTGTTTTAGCGAAAATCTGCCGAACGTCAAATGCTCTCATTATATTAAAGATTAAGTTGGAGTCTGTAATTAGAGGTAGCTTAAGTATTATTTTTATAATCGTTTTCTGTGCCTTTATGATTGGGTCTGGTGCAGTTAACGTTAAACACGTCAACTTCCCTAACTATTTGTTTCCCATATTGTGGAACCGCTGTATAGGGGAATAGGCTATGTGGATGTACTTAGGTATATTGAAATGGAATAGTGTATTTTGTCGGGTTGTTCTTATAGGTATGCGAATGTATAATAGTTACAGGAATTCGGAACAATCAAATTTCGAGTTTGGTATTGTAACACATTTTTACATATGACAATTACCCATCCGAAATTGTGGGGTTTATGCAACTAAAAAAAACTGTTTATGGGTTGTAAATAAAGACAATAATAATGATGGCTTTGGTTGATTGTAGAAAGGGTTAGTTTTAATGTTTCAAAGGAATTAGGATAACCAAACACTTACTGAAATGTAGAGGCCGAACATGCTCCTTCAAAGCAGTTTTTTTTCTCTCCAATAAAAGAGCACTCCGAACAATTAATGTCAGATCACTGTGTTCCATTTTTCTAAACATTTTGTTTGGTTTTGGAAAGTAAGAACTGGATAAATTGCAATTAAGATAGGAACCAAACACAATATCATTTCAAAACCTAAGAAGTGTTTTAAAGAAATAAGTAAATCATGTATTTTACGTCTTTCTTCTAATGTATGTATTTTTACAGTATTTAATGAGAAAGGATAATTTATGTATTTTGGCGAGATATTTAATATAAAATCTTAAAAGGGCAGAATTTTTTTATGAATTCGCCAAATATTTTCAATATGAATTTTGTAAAAGGGAGAACAATTTACTGAGTTGTATTCAAAAAAATACATTAAATAGTTTAATGACTTGTGCAACAAAACAATGATCTTTAAAAAAAATATTACATTATACCACACAAGACTTTCAACTGCTCCCAACCATCTGGATTCAGTGAGATTATGGCATCCCCAATTGGGGTATGTTGTGAGGTTAAATGAGGGGAAGGAGGTGGGTAGGAGAAAGATGGGGAAGTACCTGGCTAATCGGATCTGGTCACCAAACTTGATTAAAGGCATTTCAAGCAACGTTTCTATTCTGAATGGCGGTCTTTCACCATGGCGACACTGAAAGTATCTACCACTCTGGAACGTTCTGCAAATATACTACATATAAATTTTAATTAATAAATTGTGAAATAAAACATATTAAAAAATAAAATTCACTTGCACTCGTCGGGATTTGGACCAGCGACCTCCGGATTCGCAGCCAATGATCATAATCACTCAACCATGGATACTGTCTAAGGTTATTCAGAAAACAATATTTTGGCATATGATTAAAAAATTGGTAAGGTGAATTTTAAACATTGAATTTGTCATGTTAAAAATGTTGATATCGCTTGTATACTCGTTTGCTAAACTACGTAGGCGAGGAATTGGCGAGTTTGTTTCATATTATGTTTTGTGAAAGGTGACGTTGAAAAAGGTCCTTATGCCTTTAGTGCCGTGTAGGTACCCTTAGGTTGACAAGACTCAGGAGTTCGCAACAGTCGAGCTCTGAATTTATAATTTAAAATTTTATTTGTACGTCGCTTATTCTTCTCCTGTCTCCAAGTGTATGAATTTTTAAAACCTTTTTTAATAAGAATGTTTAATTTATTTCTTCTAAGTGAATATTATGTTAAAAATTTTCGTTAAATTGCTTCGACATTTTTAATGTGAATTTTATTGTGAAGTGACCAAACAACAGAATTATAATCCAATTAGTTGCAAATTAATGAGACACATAAACTCTTCGTGACATGCAGTGAATTAAAGTTTTTAATGGTTTTCCGCAAATATCCCTATGTTCTCATACCGTTATTTGTAATGTGATTTATGTGATGTATAAATTCTATTTTTTCATAAATAACTTCGAGAATTAAACGTGTTTATCTGAAAAATACATTAAATGGTATATTTGTAATCTGTTATGCTTGTACTATCATGTACAATCCTAAACCTAGTATAACAATAAAAATAAATATATATTTATTTAGGTTTGAGTTGAAGTTTCTACTTTTTCTGACACGGTCAAATGGCGCGGTCAACTCCGTCAATTCTGTCAAATGACAAATCGTCAGATTCACAAGCGATTTTGTCAAATCGTCAACTTGTTGCAATCTCCTCCAATCCCACGAATCCAGTATAACATCTCGCATATGCTCCTTTGCTCGCTCTATTCCGGTAATATTTTCACGTTCAGATATTTTGTGGCAAACAAATCGCAGGGATGCTGCCGGGTCACGTCATCTCGCGGAATTTGCATCTCCACTTGATTTGAGTGCCACGTCGAATTGCCTGCATTTTCTGGGATTGCGGAATTGCATGTGTGAAGTACGTTTATTCAAACTCGTCTCCTTTCTCTGCAAAATAGTAAATATTTTTCTCTTTTAGTTTCCATTAATTTCTTTTTCTATTTACATAACAAATTATAAGGGTAATAAGACAACTCATGATGTTTTTCATGGTCATCCTTACTAGAGGTTCCTGTACTGAGGAGTAAGACGTTTTATTTAAGAAATTATTGTTTTAAGCTCCCACGATGTCCTTATAAAATTCTGGATAACTCCTCTTTTACGATTTCTTTGAGGCAGTTTTTCATTTGGTTTTGGAAATCATATGCGCATTTCGTTTCTTTTTTTTTCTGGTGGAAGAGAATTATACAGCTTAGTGGAGAGAGACTTAAAGTTCCTTTATCCAAAAGCAGTTTTAAATTTGGGTACATTCAAAATGTCATTCTGGTTACCTCTTGTCTCGTAAAAATAAGAATCCTTTTTTTAGTTTTTTTTTTTTAAATGTTTGATTGAAACATTATTAGCGTAGATATTTTGGAGGTTAGGGAATGTAAAAGACTTGAATATTTATTTTTTTAGTGTTTTTAAATAACCTTCTATAATGGTAAAATAAGAAAATCACTATGTTTCCAACGAGGAAATTAATTTAATTTTTATTAAGTTCGACCTCCGGTGTCACTTAATACAAGCATCATCGGAGTACAATACCGAACTGTTTAATTTTGCACCCTTTTTACCTTTAATTTTGTACCCTAATGATGCTTGTGTTAAGTGAAACCGGTCGGACTTAAGAAAACAAAAATACTTTTCGTGGTCATAAACGAAGTGATTGTTTTATTTCATTAATATATAAAACGACAAAGTGACTGCGTTCTATCAAAATATTTAATAACGGTCTTTATAATACCTTTTTGGTTTTAGTCAATTGTTTTATTTGATTTGCGGTTTCCGATCTCCATCCTAATGTACCGTATTCAAGGCGGGAGTGGCAAAGAGCATAGTAAGCTTTTGTATATCATTTTGAAATAAAATGTTTCTCATAAATAGACTCGCCCTTAATGTCATTACGAGCAAGTATTTTATTTGAATTTGGGGTACAAAATTTACCCCACTCACAATTCGTGGAAGAAATAGTGGAAAACATAGTAAATGAAGAAGCTGCACCGTAATGCCATCGAACCTTGTCCAATTCTCCGAGTTTTTATACAATATTGTGCTTATTATTTTTATTTTTAAATAGTAGAACCTGGAAACAAACTGAGCATGGCAGCTTTGCATGACTACTCCTTTTTTTGTTATTGAAAAAATTATTGTAATATCCAATTTTTATGTGAGTGTTCAAGGAAGATTTTCGTCTATTTTTATACCGAGATATTTCATACTTTCTGTACGTGTAATAAGGAGGATAGAATGTTGTTGAACATTTCTTTGGCATTCACGTAATTTTAGATTGTAATTTTTCCTTGATTTGTGTCCTCTTGTGTCAATTGAAAGGGTTTTAGTAGAACGATGATTCCACATTCAGCTTCTTTGAAAGTGGCTTCTCTGATTCATTGATTTGATATTTTCTTTCATTATTTCTAATATTTATTTAATTTTTTTACCATAAATGTCTCATTGACATCATGATTGGTTTTACTCGTATGCTTACTGACTGTTTTCTCATAGTCAAAAAACGCATTTGATTTCAAATTAATAATCCCCACAACATTAGTTTAATTAATTGAATTAAAAATTACTTTGTAATTACCACTTTTTTTCAATATATACATTTCAACATGTTTCTAAAGCGATGATTTCCTCATCGGGAATATACAGAATACTTAAAATAATAATAACCACTTTTTTAATATATACTTATCAACATGTTTCGAAAGCGATACTTTCCTCATTTTTTAGTAATTTACCTAAATTGTTATCAGTATAGAACGCGGGTTTAATGTTGGAAGGAAATTTTTTTGTGCTAAGTGAGGAAACCATCCGGTCTCACATAAACATTATTTATTATATTATATACGCCCTATATGGGCTTTTACATATTTAGTTAGTTATAATATTCACACAGGTGCAAAACACATTACAGTAACTGCACCAAAAACTAATAATACACAGTAACAGAAAAAATAAAAAATAACGGGTGCAATATCCACCAAGTCAATACTGACATTGATAACAAATAAGTAAATAATGTAAAAAGTTGTAGTTAACAATAATTTATAAACCAGGCAGAAACAAATCACTCATCCTCCTTTTGAAATTTGCCAAGTTTAGATTATTGTCAAATACATCCATATCATTTAAGTATTTGTTACCAAGACTGTGTAAGCGTTGAATTGGTGAATTCAAACTATAGTTAGAACGGGATAAAGATATGTAGAAAGTTAATGTCTGTCTTGTAGTTCGATTGGGTATGTACAAGTTTATTAAATGCAGGAGTTCAGAACAATTTAATTTACAGTTTAACAATTTTAGTAAAAAGGTTAGGTCGTTAATTTTCCGTCTGTTTTCTAATGTTGGAATATTTAAAATATTCATTAACGATGGGTAATTTATGTGCTCTAAAGGTATGTTTACTTTAAAATTTATGAAACGCAAAAATTTTCTTTGAATTCTTTCAACATTGTGAATACGTATTTTGTAGAAAGGCGACCACACTATGGAATTATGTTCAATTAAACTTCTAACTAGGGATATGTACAATAATTTTATTACTTGTAACGATTGAAATTTTTTTATTGTTCTTAATATAAATCCTAAAGTTTTCATACCTTTATTTACAATTTGTTGAATGTGAGCAGTGAAATTTAGTTTCTCATCCATTATAATGCCGAGATCTCTCATTTCTGTAACTCTTTGTAGATTTATTTGATTTATTGAATAGTCAAAAAAGAGAGACGTTTTCTTTCTGGAAAAGGTTAGAGTTTTACATTTTTCAACATTTAGATATAAATTGTTTTGTGAGCACCAGTTATTTAGCATGTCAATATTAAACTGAAGAATTTGACAGTGGTTTGAATCAGTTATTTCTCTATATAATTTAATATCGTCGGCGAATAGAACATTCTGCTTATCATTCAATGGTGCACCGGCTAGTAAAAATCCCACTATCATCTGTTAATTTCACGATTGAACTTTCAAAAATTAAACAAATCGCTCTAAATAATGGTTATTCCACAAATTTAATTGATAAAATCCTCAATAAGAAACTTAAACTCATTTCAACAAATACATCTTTATTTAATACACCTGAAAATAATAATAAAATAATTAATCCCGTTCAATGGCGCAGAATCTTATATATATCCAACTTTTCCTCACTTAGCACAAAAAAAATTCCTTCCCACATTAAACCCGCGTTCTATAAAGATAACAATTTAGGTAAATTACTAAAAAATACTAAAGATAGAGAACATAAATTAAGCCACTCAGGTATTTACCAACTATGTTGTAATGATTGTCCATCGTTCTACATAGGTAAAACAACTAGAAATATAAATATTAGAGTCACAGAATATTTAAGATGCATAAATAAAAATAACTTCTCAGAATTTGCCAATCATCTAATTTCCAAAGATCACACTTTTAACAAGGACACAGGGATTACAATTCTTCACCGTAACAATAAAAGCAAAAAATGGATAACTTAGAAGCACTCAAAATTAGAAAATCCCTGAATAATAATGCTAGTATTTTAAATAACCAAATTAACTTATCTTTTAGTCCCATTCTTAATATTTTTCCAATAAATCGCTCTGTTCTTCCCGGAAGTCCTACAATTACCCCTACCCATTTGCTTTCCCCCCCACTCCAACACCTAAAATTTATATGTCTTGTCAAAATTCTATATCATAAGTTAATTTTAATATTCTCCTGATGAAGGAAGGGTGCTTCCAAACCGGTAGAGTTTTAATAAAATAAAAGTGGTCTACAACAAATTTATGTGTTTTTTATTGTAAATTATGGCGAGCCACAAAGTTAATGCTTTTTACAAATATGTTTTTTTATTTATTTAATTTCATTAATTAAATTTAATTATGACAACAAAAACATTAGCCACTCATCTCACTAGGACAATCCTGTGTTGTAAATAACACTTTTCTCCAATTCCAATACATATTAAATTGGAATGGATTTAATTTTATATAGGTGCCTACCTACGAGTATTTTAGAAATAAATCCAATTTCCATCGCAAGCACTTTATTCCTCCGAAATCAGACTAATGTACCGAGATTCACCCGAAAAACTGTAAACAAAATGTTTATGGGTTTATGAGTTTGATGCCTTCTGCCAAATCAGGATCCGCCTCCCAAAGCCACAATCTCTGCTCAAGGCATGGCCAGGAGCTCACCTCCATATTGCCGTGGTTAGGAGCGCTGCGGAGGTTTAAATACATTTTAATGGCGGTTGAATGAGTTGGATTATTGCAATGAATGTGCTACCTATTCTGAAATTTCGTCAAATGTTGGCCTTGTAAACTATTTTTGCATACGCTACATTAATTTCTGAATTTGATTAACGTCCTGTTTGGTGTTGCAATAAAATAGATTTTATCGGAATAGCGATGCTTATTAGGAATATACCAGGACAATGGACGATAGAATTTATTCAATTACAAGATAATAATTGTAACACATAAATTTTAAGCGTTGACTATTAATTGTTCCAGATACTTTCCTGGAAATTATGATGACGGTGTAGTTCTTGTAAGTTGTCCATCAAATCTCTTTGTTTATTATTTTATTTAATTTTTATTAAAAATAAAAAATAAAACACAATACATAATGGTATTAAACACAGTCCTGATATAGTCAGCATAATTAAATTTAATATTACAACTAGAACTACTCCTTCTAAAATTTTATTCAATTGTAACAATAATTTCAGGACTGAGTCATTAAAAATTTCATTTTTACCTAGACTTCACGCAGAAGGTCACTTCACTTCCGAGATAGTAGATATGTTCAACTACTCGGTATATTAATACAAACAGACGATTATTGCATACATGCTCAACAATTAAAAATATATGTGTCTAGAGTATAAGTATCAGTGAATGTGAGGTATGTTTTGTATATTCGCCTCTGTTGCTAATTATTTGGAATGGTACTTACACTATGTTATTCCTGAATTTGTACATAAGACAAATTAAATAATTAGTTTGTATATTTTCTGAAGGCTATCTATTTTATCTATTTACCCTACTGTGATGTGTTTTGCACCTGTGTGACTAGTGTAATTAACAAACTATGTAAAAGCCAATATACAGCGTACATAATATATTTTGTTTTTATTTTATTTTATTTTAGTACATAAACAGGCAGTCACTAAAACTTACATACATGAATGTTTAGAAAGTAATAATAATTAAAAAGTACGATTAACAACAATTATCATCTGGCAAAAATTATACTAAAGCAAATGACAAACAAGTATATTAATTAACTTAATAACACATATTTTGTTATGGGTGAATTTATTACCTAGTGGCAATTTCTACCAACCAACACTAAGTGGAAAAATTAACACGTTATGGTAAAAATTGTTACAGCGTTCTTCCTATAGAGTGACTTTTTGTGCTATAAAAATAACGATGAAAAATATTAATACCACGAAATGCGCGTGTGGTGTGGTTGTCGCTAGATCTGATGGTAATAATATAATTATAACATAATCATCAGATCTAGCTGTACCCATCGTCAGCTCTACTGTAAATCAAATCAGGTACCTACGTGAAAAAAAAGATAGTAAAGAAAAAACAAAAACAAAAATGGATGTGTAAATAAAATCGTGCATCAGAAAAAATGGCAAGTCTTTATGTTTAATTGCATTATTTTATCAGAGTTGTACAAATGTCATATAAAAACGGACACGATTGACACAGACAAATAAACAAACAAAACACGTTAATCTCAGGGATCACCGAAGGTTTATGCCTTCCCTCGCTCGTACAATGCCGATCTAATCTGCCGTTGTCATCCGTAATTAGTACAATTAATTGGTTAATCCGTACCGCAGACAAAAGATCACGAATATAAATAAGAATCGGGGGTCGTGTCAGGGCGTTTTTATGAGGGGTTAGTTACTACCCCACGTTGAGTGTGCTTAATTGCTGCTCAACACAGCCTTCTCATTAGGGGCTGCTACAGATGAACAGATGTAGGAGGCTGTGCGCTAGGCACTGGCAATCATTAGAGCCACTCTTAGGGCGAGGTGCTCATAAATTATAGTCAGGGTGGTGGCTTACCAGGAACAGGGAGCAGGGTACAGGCTGTAGGGTACAGAGAGGACCGCAAGTACTTTTATTATACTATGTTATGTTCCGTTGACTGGTGCTTGAGAAATAACCGGGGTAAGGATGAGGTGGAATTGCTAATTTATTATCATGTCTTTCGTGAATTTCAGGTTTTATGCGCTTTAGTTTTAATTGACTCTGAGAGGGTGATTTAATCTTGCTTGATTAACCGCTGGCTTTTAGCGGGGAGCTTTGAATCGTAATAAGAGTCAGCTTGCCTGTGACCTATTTACCTGTGACCAGTGTTTAAATGCTTAAATAGGGCTTCGTTATTATAAAATACGAATGGAGATAATTTATATATAGGTATATTAATTACATCGTAATTAGGTGAGTTTCTTAAAACTAATTTATGATTTCGTTATATCCCTTCATTATAAAATAAATATATTGTTTGGAGATTTCATGGATTGTCAAATATTTCAAAAAAGTTGTTGCGTTCTGTTATGTGTTGCTGAGAGTGTCAACGTCGTTTCAATTGAAATATAGGATTTAACACAAGTCTGTAAGAAATAATTTGATTTAGGTAATTACTCGCAACGTATTATAACGAATTATCACGTATTATCAGTCCATGTAGTTAAGAAATAGGTATTAATAGATTCCTATAAGTTGAGAGTATATATATTTAATATAACTCATTAATCAAATGACTTACCATTGGTTAAAAGGAGTCCGTTTATTTGTATTAGGATTATATAAGCAAAAGATTACATTTATACAATATAAATAAGAACATGAAATAAAAGTACCTAACTTTATTTTACTTTACTTTATTAACTTTACAGATGAGACATAAAAGACCTGACATACTTCTTTTTAGTAATTCTTCAATAAATACAAAATCACTTTGTGGTGTCATTTTTAATAAAATCAATGAGAAATGTTTTGTTTAAATCACTAATCAATATACGAGTATATATCAACATGTGTATTCTTTGCTTAAAAAACATGTTTGAGGGCCCTATGGATCAGTCCCCCCAGCCCCCGTCCTCCCCCGCCGCTCCACCGCCAATCCAGACGACGGTGTACAAAGCGCCACAACGGGCTATAGCCGACCTCTGGTCCAAACTGAGAGACAAACTCGCCATTAGAATCTCCAACAATAACACATCAATACTACAGTAGCCCGACTTCACATAATTCCGAATGTAAAACTATGTACCTTGTTTTGCCGAAGCAATCATTTCATTTTTTTTTGCTAATGTATCCATCGACGGTCTACTCAAAGTGTCCGCTTTAAAGAGTATTCTGTGTTATTTATTCTAAAAAAAATATGGATAATTATTCATTGTCTTAGCTTAAATACATTCTTGAATATAATAGAAACAATCAGTCTATCATTTGTATTAGCGTCTTGCAATATATCGTAAGGAATAAATACAGTTAGCTTCTTTTTTTCAATTTAACATATATGAAAACTTTAACCAAGCCGTATTAGTTTTGATAATTTAACTGCATCTCTTTATATGGTCTAAAAATAATGTGTAATGATTTACTTTTTTTTTACATTTATTTTCTATTTTTGGACAGGCTTTATATGGTCTAAAAATAATGTGTAATGATTTACACATTATTTTTAGACCATATAAAGCCTGTCCAAAAAGAGAAAATAAATGTAAAAAAAAAATCTAAGAATAATATAAGAATTGGAAGTAATATTTGCACAGCTCCCTTGGGGTTATTTTTCACAAAAACGACGCTATAAAAATCATCCGATTATTATTATTAATAAGAAGTACTTAAAGTAAGTAATAAGTCTACACCGCTGTTTTTAATATATAAATATCAACATGTTTCGAAAGCGAAGCTTTCCTCAACAAGATACTCAGTGTACTAAAAAATAGTGTCAACTATAGACATTATGTATATATACATATATATACTTTATTAATATTGACGCATCAAAGTAACTAGACATCTATTGAAGAAAACATTTCGTATTCATTTTCCTTTTTAGCAGTTTGACTAACGGGTGCTTGTTAATCAAAATCTTATAATAAGTTTACAGATAAGTATATAAATATATACAAGTATATAAAATAAAAATATATCCAACAAACCTAAATCTTTAATAAATAAATATTTCCTAACAATTTAAAAAAATAAATTCTACTTCTATGATAAAATAAAATATTAATGTCGACAAAAAATCTTACATAAAATAGTATTTCCAATTAATCCTATACTGATAGTTTCTTTCTGTTAGCCACGTTTATAATAAAAAAATTAAAATTAAGAAAATTTAATTTCAGCGGGTAATATATTTAAACAGCTAGGATAATATAATCTAACGTTCTTTGTCCATATTTATTTCTATACTTCGGAAATATCAATATTGAGACAAGAATTATCTTATCTATTTATCTAATATACTAGTATAGAGTATTGTGCTAAAATATAATTTTGTAGCACGGAATTGTTCTTCCAGAAAGAATTTTGAGCCTGATAAAGTATGGAATATTATGCCTTTGTTCATTGAATCATCAATATGTTTTTATGTATCTGTTTGTACACAATTAGATAAATAATAGGAAGTAATATATGTACAGCGTCCTTGAGCTGATTTTTCACAAAAACTGCGCTTTACAAATCATCCAATTATTATTATTATGAATTGAACACACAAAAGAGGGAGATAGTCTAATCTGGCCTAACAACAGGAAGTGAAATCAACAGTAATTCATTAATATTTATTTTTGTTATTTTTGATGATGGTTTATTAATAATCAATCAACACTGTGTCTAATGTTATAAATTTTTTTTAATTAAAAAATTGAGAAACGTCGTTCATGGTTTGGCAGAACCTGCAATAAATATTATGGCATATGGGTAGATCAACAGAGTTTCGCAAAAACGCATGTTTTATTTAAAAAGGAGACCTCTGAATGGGAAAAAGTAGTTAATTTTTATATGACGAATCATAATTAATGAATAAGTAAAATAATATGATATAATCAGAACAAATGTTTTTTTTTCTATTTTTATATGAAGCGGTAACTTTGTTTACATCACTTTTATTTGTTATATGCTTTTGCCGACCGGATTACCGTAGCTTCTTCAGGGCAGTATTAAACTATGATACACTTGTATTATAGATTGATAAAAACGGGCGAGCGAAAGGCTAAGGGTGGGGGAGGAGCAGGTATCGAACCTGGAAGGGCGTATAGTTTGTTTATTGGGAATATTTCATGAATCAGAATTTTATTTAAGTTCATTTGATTATTAATGAGTCCACTATTAACATTTTTGGCTTTCCTTATTTATAATACTTCTATGTTATCTAGTCTAATACCTATTCCATTTTTATCTTGTATTTTTTTTTGAATGTGTGGATTGTTTCTAAGAAGTGTTAACTAGTTAATTAGTTTTGTTATTTGAAGCTTTTGAAAACACATGTAAATTTTCCATGAGTTTTTCTTAAACTATTTACCAAATCACTTCCAAAATTAACGCGACTCGAAAACGAATTCAAGAAACACATTTTTATAAAAAGGCACCCGTTAAAGGCAACATTAAAAAAATTCCAGAACAGCGTTTCAAGATCATTCTGCCGGCTGAGGAAATACTATTGGGTGTCAAAGAAAACCCCTGGTAGAGAAAAATTTCCACCGCACGATGCAGGGAAACTTTTAAATGTCAACTTGAAGGAACCGTTTGAATAAACATTTCTTCATTTCGCTACAGAAATCTAAGAGTTTATATATTTTCCAGCAATATTTCTTCACGTCTGAAGGACATAAAATTTTATTGAGTCAAATTAAAATAGAATTTACTTTAAAATGAATAATAAATATTGTGGCATCATTATCATTAACTTAATGTTAAAAAATACTTTGTGTTCACCACTTTATTAATATACAATATATACATAGATATCAACATGTTTCGAAAGCGATGCTTTCTTCATCAACAATATATAGAATACTATATATATATAGATTCTATAATTTCCTGACGAAGAAAGCATCTCTTTCGAAACATGTTGATATCTGTGTATCTTAATAAAGTGGTGAATACAAAGTAATTTTTTAATTAATTTAAGAAATGTTTTATTCAAAACACTATTCAATATATAAATAATAACATATTCCTGATTTTTTTCTTTTTATGTTAACCATTTTTACATATTGGTTTAATTACTTAAAAATTCTATTAAATTATTTTTATTTTTTGTATGTCCTTGTAATTTATATATTCTTGCTCCATTATTTTTATATGTTTATTATTTGTCTCTTCTTGTAATTATTTCTCAGTATAGTGTTCATCCTAACTAGGGAATTAAATCCTAAACATGTTGATATTTATATATTAAATAGTAGTTTAAGCAAAATATTTCTTAATAATTTTATTAAAAATGACATCACAAAGTGATTTTGTATTTATTGAAGAAAAGAATTTATTCCTATCAGGTGTAAGTAAGTCGTCATTTAAAATGATTTTCATGAATAGTTTTATGTGGCTTGTAACATGAATGTTATTTTTGATCGCTTGCATTCTCTGTTATTAATCAGGTTGTGATCCAATGATTCATAAAGGTATCCCGTGCTTCCCTTTCTTGTTGTAATTTGTTGGGCATTGTAGTTTTTCCTCACTCAGTTTCTATAGGTACATGTTTTCCCCAGTTTTGTTTTTGTTCCAACTGAAGATTTTCCATCCAAAATTGTGTGAAGCAATTATATTCGCCTCTTGCTAGCCAAGTGTTGTTAATTCAATTTCTAAGGCATTTTAATTGTTAACATTAATCGGGATTTCCGTGAGTCAGCTTAATGCAGGACTATCTACTCGGGGTTAAAACATTGAGTGAAATGAAATAAAGGCGCCGTACTTAAGAGAAACGGCTGCACTGCCTGTTTCATACATAACTTAATTTTCGATTAGAGGCCAAAATACTCATCCATAGTGTAAGATACATTTTTTTTTAAATTAAAGGTTTAGTAAATATCTAGTACGTATGAGAAGTATTTTATTTATTTTTGATTTAAATTATGAAGAATAGACCGCGAAAATTTTTTTTTATCATATTTACGATATAAAAATGGATATGTAAATAAAAATATAAAAACAAAACACTAAAAACAAAAAAAATAATTGGTTCGATATTTTAAAGTATCTTTTAATTTTAATTTTTTTTTTTTTTTACATCATCATATTTTCAAAGCAAACGGGGTAATTTTTTTTTTTATATCACCGTTAGGCCCCAAATAATTGTTAAAGGTGCCTCTAAAATCGCGAAAAATCAATTCATTTAATGGCCTGTATTTCATAATGTAAAACAAAAATAAATAATTTTCTTCTAATCCGTACTAGATATTTACTATACTTTTTGATGAAAAAAAAGATCATTAGGTTTAGGTGAGTATTTTGGCCTCAAATCCAAAATTAAATTTTGTCTGAAACAGGCCGCGCAGCCGTTGCTCTTAATGCTATGAATCACAATTACTTCAGTTAAAATAAAATATTTTTCTCATCTTCTCTTTCATAGCTTTAGTTCAGAGAGTTACGTTTGATGCGTATGAATAATGAATTTACAAAAGGTGGGTTGAAATTTTTTTAAGTTTTAGAACAACACTTTACGTCTTATAAATGCTTTTGTTGAGCTTATAAATAAATATCTTCCTGCCTATAATAAGTATAAACTTTCACCTCGTCCTCTCATTTCCATTGCAGCATCTCGCCTGTGCCGCCCCCGCCCTCCCTCTGCCGCCCTGGCCTGACGCTGGTTGATTTAATGAGAGTGACGTGTTTTTCCTGCATTCCATTAATTTTAATTAGTCCCTGCCTCAGATGAAATGAAGTAATTATTCAGCAGCTGCGCCAACACGCCTCGAGCCGCCCCTGGATTCGCCATTTTATTATGATTTAACGCTTTTTGCTTCTTTGTGGTGTTCAGAATGAAAGCTTTTTGTTTAGGTGTCCCAAGAACAACAGATTTACTTTCAACTCATGACTATACAAATATCTGCCAACGATTATTTGCTGATTATCTAACACAGTGGCACTGAAACATTTAAAGTAACCCCCAAACCCAAAATATAGGTAATAATAGCAAACACTCTCAAATACTAATACGCACGTTTGCACAACTCTGTCAAAATAATGGCAATATGCTATACTAGCGCCTCCAGCAGCCCGGGTCATAGCGCTTGCGGGCTGCATTGCGGCAGATAATTGAATTAACATAATAATTCATAAGAAAAAAAATAATAATCATGACATTATGGAAATATTAGTAGATTCATAGTAGATTTCAATAAAACGAAAATTTTGCTCGTTATCTGCGCAGACTAAATTAACGAATTAATTATTATATGTTTTTAAATGTCCTCAGCATGTATGAATAAAACATAATGATAAGGGATGCGATATGTTAAGCAAAAAAGTGATGTTTAAAATCAGTAAATTAAAGAAATTTTCTCAAAATTACATATGTATTTTATTCCTTTCCTGATCAACTATAGACAGCACGAGAGCAGCGAGTGGCGATGCTTTTAATTGTTAGTATTAGCCTAACAGCCTTTTTAAATATTTTTTCATGTATGAACAAAAGAGCAAAAAAAAATCACATCTAGGTTACCCAATATCTGTTTTATTATATTTCGATTTCTGTTATTCGTTTACGTTAAATAAAAAAAACTATATTTCTCGTACCTAATATCCATCAAAATGTATGAAAAAACACCAACCTGTACAACCCCCGCCGCTAGATGGCAGTAATTCGTGTGTTTCAATCTCCGTGTATAGAATATTTCAGAAGCTGGACGTATTACCTATTTTACAGTATTTGATAATTGTAACAAACGGTGGGTAGAAAATAATTAAAACTCTTTTATTTATCGTAAATTTATGATAAAGAAAGACCCGTTTCATAAAAAAATTACTTAAAAAGAACACACTGTTTTGATCATATTATGTAATGAGATTTACATATTAAATGAATGAGAAAATCCACAGCACTCAAAATGTCTATGAATTGCAAGGTGTAATTAGGCATTATTTACATGTCAATACAAAAAAATAACTTTCCAAAACAGGATTATTGTTATTTTATTGCTTAATTTGAGCTTCAAGTTGTCCACCATGAAAACATATTAACAAAAATTAAGTCAGTTTTATTGTTTTATAATGACTATTGTCAGTATTTATTACCCACGTTTCGTTTTTATATGTGGTCGAGATATATGATAATAAAATTTGTACAGTCATATATTATACTAATTAAAAGAATTGTACAATAATATATTACAGACATTAAGATAAATTACAATAAACGGAAAAGAGTAAAAAATATTCATAGACAAGTATTAGGAAAAGGCAAAGTGCTAGAATTTTTTTTGTCATGTGAGTCAGAAGATAGTCGCAAAATTGTTTGTAGGTGATATTTAAAATGTATACAGTCAATGCAGCATCATTGAGCAGTTGAGTCAATCTCCTGATTGGCGTGTTCCGATTAACAGAAGTTCTCGCTTTCGGAGCATAAAATAGTGCATGGGATATCCCACGTGCATAATTGTTAGGAACATGTAAGTACACCTCTTTCGATATAGGTGGATTACATATAGTTCCAAACTATAAACTTTAAAAATGTTTAAATATAATGTACACAGGTACACGAATTACCATTACAGAATAGCTCTATTCATTTTTATAAGTACTTATATTCACGTTCATTGAAGAATAATTTTTAATCGTTCAATTAACAATGGAAGTATTTCAGGGCTCCGTGCAGGAAAGTTTTCATTATAAATAGGGTCCATAAACTGTCTCCAGTTTGAGAAACACAGACATAACTCACCCTTGACAAACTAGTCTCTTTTAAAATTTTAACGCTATTTGAATACGCAATTCAAAGACTTTGCGGGTGTACGACCCTGAGTGAAATACAATATCGTACTCTTTTTATGGCTAGTAAATAATTGTGTTTTATGTTGCAAACTTGAAAATACTTTTAAGACAAAATAAAACACAAAACTTATTTTGGACTTTCTGAGCATTGGATTACCGGAAAATGTACCAAGATAATGAAAACATTTTGTTTTGTAAAACGGTTTATACATAAAAAGAAGAAAATTGTGCAGGATATAGATGATTTAAAGGCATTAATTTGAATAACATATTCTACTAAAATTTAAAGAAAATCAAATAACTCGTTACGTAACAAATAGAATATCCTAGTAATACTTCTCGCTACCGGGTTACTTCTAGCCTCTCGTTTGCAAAACGATACGCCACGTGACCATTACAAATCAAGCGAACAGATAATTACCGGCCGCATGGAACTTTTCACTTCCCGACCTCCGAGCAATCAACTGTTTCTTTGGAGCACGCAGCCGGTTCAATTATTGCATCATTCGATTCCACACATGGAAACATCAACTGTACGCGGGCTTGAGGCCTATAGCAGACATATACCATACTACCCTTGTAAACACCTAGTACGGTGTCCTTTTAACTGTTAAATTCAGTGTGAGAATGATTAATACCTGTGCATTTTGGACGCTGACCACGTAGACTCCGCCTTGGCGACGGCGTCGTTTGACCAGCAGCTATTCATGTAAGCCGCTATCAACTTCCTTTATATTATGTGCTGTACTTGTATGTCTTCCCTCATTAACTTGCCCGGTTAGAACTCCTTCAGAGAGAGGATAGTCTAGAATAGAGTAGATGCCAACTTCTTGGCGAAACCTGCATATAACTTGTATGACCATGTTTTGTTACAATAAATGCTGAGTAGAAAGCACGCCATCTTGTCAATTAATGTAGAGTTGATGCTTTCCTCCAATTCTAAGGCCGCGGCTGACTCATTTGACCTTGAGAAAAGGAATCTTTATGTTGTACCAATGCTGAGCTAAGCCATGATGGAGCGGGGACGAGTGCTGAATACGATCTCAGGGTGAGTTGCACTGCTTTCTTTACACCAACTCCCTTTTTCCCACTTCCCTCCTTTCAGCGCCCCTAACACCGGCTTCCATCGTGGGGTTTTTCGTCCCTTCCGACTTTCTCCTCTTTTCCCCCTTTTTTTCCTCCCCTAACAAACTGTCATTTATATTATCTAAAAATTAATATTGCATATATTCAAAATGTTAGATTCTCTCAGTATCGCCTTAATGAAAGACCGCTGTCAGAATTGAAAAATTGATTTAAATTACTTTAGCAGGGTTTAGCGATCTGAATAGTCAGGTACTTCTCAAACTTCTTCTTCCCCCATCTACTTCCCTATTTGCTCCCTTCAGTATCGCATCATACCAAAATTGGGGATGCCATAGCCTCACTGTCTCCCGACAGCCGGAATGAGTTAATAAGTTAACTCTAGTGCGATATTCAGATTATAAAAATAGTAATTTAAAAATGCATAACTCATTGAATTGTAATAATATCTACGGGTTAGTAAAGATCCTTCCGACAGTGACACTGTCTCTTCTACAACTTCCGCATATTCTAAGGTAAATTTTTTAAGAATTCCTCCGACATTTCTCAGCGTTTTCTCTAGAAAAGATTATGAAGGCAGTAATAATAATAATAATACATTATTTTAATAAATATTTCCTCTTTAGCTATTTTTTTCAAATAGGTATCAGACACAGACCACCAACGCCCCTTTACCTTATCAGTTCTTGCTTGGTACTGAGTCTAGTTTTAAGCAAAGTTGTTAACTAGAGAAGTGGTGATGTTCCAAAGTTAAACAAACTTAAATAGGACCTGCTGATATGCCGATATGTTATGGGTCTAATTGAAATACAGTCGTCCGTACACGCCAGTACAATCGTCTCAAGCCATTGTACAATTTGAGCATCAATACAAATAATTTCAGTTCATACGTAGACCCACTAGGGGCGCAAATCATACTCTGGTTATCAGTTTAGAGTGAACAACAATATCAATACATTAACTGAAAGACATCCTGATTTATCATACTGAAGATGATAAAAGAAAGGCTTCCTATTTAAATAATGTTAAGATGGTACCGGCTTTTCGTAGTATTGTTATATGTGAGGTTCGTGGCCATACGCAGTGGCGACAAACGCCCAAAAGGATAACCCAGAGGTTAAAAGAGGCCATCACAGGGCGTCAGATCCGTAGATGATCTGCGAAGCACGTCTGGTGCGGCGAACAGGTAAAACGGGAGATGGTAAAAATACCATCAAGCATTATCACAGGGAGCCGATCCTCTCCGAAGTAGAATTCTTTCATCTCGGAGAATGGTATTGGCCGACGTTATAATGTTGTAATGTTAATGTATGATAATGGCGATGTGATTCGTCACACGGTCGCTGGTGGCTTTGGGCCGTTTAACCGCCAGCGACTGTCTAAATAATGGTCTCCTCCTGTTGCTTAACCTAATAGGAAAAGTCCTCGCAAGGTTGCCAATATAAACGACAAAAAAACATACATAGTGTATTCCAAACAATAACAATATGACAGCCAAATATGACTTCTGTACGGAACACATACAAATACTGTATTTTGGAGGAAAACACCGGTATACATCAACATTTTAATCTGTCAGCAGGACTTTTGTAGAGGTATAGAAAATAGATGAATGAAAGTCGAATACATTTTTCACAATGATCGTTTATTAAAATAACTTCTCTATTTATATGATTTTTCTCAATTAAACAAATGACTTATGTTCGCAGTGATTGACGTCATTGAGATTTGTAGAAACACGTCAGTTATTACGTCTTTAATAATTTAGTTGACTTCACTGGTGTATGACCCAGAAATAGTGATGGTTGACGTCATTAAATGCGTTATCTGAATTGGAGAATCACGTCACCTTAATGCGGTGACGCACTTTTAACATGTGATTACGTAAGAGCATATCTGCCATTTTCTAAATACGTGTTATGAATTGGACGTCCGATATAACTTCAATGCAATAAAAGGTGTAACACACTGGTTACATATATAAATGTAACAAAGTGCAACATCTTCATTGTATTTATTTAGTCATGTATCATGTTTTATCCTTAGGTATTTTTTTCGAGAATGCCGCACAAAAGTCCTAATTATTTAAAATGATTTAAATATGAAATAACATACAGTCATTTACTCGCTCCGAGATTCAAACCCGGTACCTCTGGATTCATAATCGAGTATCTTAACCGCTCAACCACGGAGGTCATTCTATTCCATTTGTCAGATTGTGGAAAAACTGATAAGAGTGTCAGTAATGTCTTCTACAACACTAGATAGATTGCATTGTCACTTTTTGTCTTGAGGTTGACCGATCTGAATTATTCATTTAGCAATAAACCTCTGAAATCAAGACGCGGACGATACGTCAACGTTTCATATAGGTACTTGGACTGCCCTTAGTAACATAAACACAAACGTCCTGTATTATTACAGGTCACGCTCCTAAAGAAAAAATCCTTGATATCTTCCGTCGAAAAGAAAATATGCATCATATTTTTAAAGGTTTTCCATCAAAATGTATATTTATTTACTTTCAGCCTGCAGACATTTCCGTAACTGATCAAAGAAAACATTCACTGAGGGAGTAACGGGTTAAGAATAAAAGGCAAATATTACCAAAGGACATCTAAAGAAAAGCAAAATGAAAAGTAAACATACAAAGGTATCCTTCATGGTATTTGTTTTTCGTTTGTAGAGCTCCGTAGGTACTATTTTTTAATATTTCCATCGTGATTCGGTCTGTTTAAAACTACTACAAGCCACCTTCAAGTTTCTCTTTCTTAAGATAATTCGGTGGCCACGTATGTATGTAAGTATGACATTTAAGCCTCTCAAAAGTATTTTTTCATGATGATTTTTTTTGTAAAAAAATGTGTGTTTTAAAAAAATTATTATACATCAAGAGTTTTCATTATGACTTCTCGTTTTAACCTTTTTTCGTCCTTCAAAGGCCAATGAAAGCAAAGGTTCAAAGGCAAACTCAAATTAATATCACAGCGATCTGTGTAATAATAAGCAATAATAGATTTTAATGGGTGAAACGGCAATCCCATAACATAAATAATAAACAGTATGTTTTAACAAAAAAATAACATTTTTATTGAGATCAAATTCACATAAAAAGGTAAGTATACATTTACTGATCTATACAGTTTTTATATAAAAATCTGCTACACATAACATATTAAATGATTATTAAACCATGTTTGTCCGTGCTCCTCAGATCTATAGCCAAATGTCACGTTCGGGGACCGTCGTTGCGTAAACAAATATTATATAATTACATTCACGATAATTCGTATTCTCCCAATACCCATTATAAAAAGCTAAATTTGTCGCTTGAGCACTTCGTTTGCATAGGATTGAGCCCGCAACTTCTGGATGAGAAACCAACGTTGTACCGCTCAGCATAAGCTAGTGTATATTTTATTGTTATTATCGTAGAACTGCAATATATAAATATATTTTGTTTTAATTAAAAGAAAACAATTTTAATAATGTCATTATTAAGTTCCGCGGGTATTTTAGTTTTTTATTATTGTAGCAGCTCTGTTGGCATTCAAACCCATTTTCAAACTGGAGTTAGGCCAAATTGCGACGACTTACATATATTGAGGTGTATGAAATGATCGATCAATATTTTTGGTAAACATCGATTTTAAGAAAATAATTGTGATAAGTAAAGTTCTCTATTCTTTGGGGTACTTATAGTTGAAATTTGTTTTTCCCGCTTTTAATGGTGGCAGGGTTATCTAAATTGTTTTTTTAATAAAGTGAATGCTATTAAGTCAATGAATTTAAATGTCTGGTAAATCCGTGAATTATTTTTAATAATTATATTATTTTGATTTAATGACATTACAAAGAAGTGGTGATTAGACAATACTTCTTATTGTATGTATATTTATCTTATATTAAGATGATTAATTCGTTTTTTTATTTCTATTTGCTCGAGTAAATTTAATCGATCACCCTTTCTTTCTATATGTAAAGGTTTTGGCTCATTGTGGCTAAGCGAAGATGTGAAAAAGCGTTTTTATTAAAAATGACATCATTTATTTTCTTTGAATCTAGTTGAGAAAGCCCTTCCCGTTAGTATAAGGTACCTATATATTTTATTTTTAGTGACTTTTTCGAGTACTCAAAACAAAATAATAGTGTCTCCCGAAAGAGACAATGATAAAATGAGAGTTTCCCTCAGTGTCGTCTCAGTGAGATACCATAACTTAAAATGGAAACGTTTCTTAAAATGGCTTTTCTTTTGTTGTGTCACTAGATTTTAATAACCGTCCCCCCCTCCACTTATTTCCTTCCGCCTAACAACATTGCCATAATTCTACTTGCTCCAGGCGATTGAAACATTTGTTCGATGTTACATAAAAAACCTAGTTTATACTATATTACTTCAGGCAGTCCTTCTAAATGTACATCACCAAGTCACAAAGTGAACCATTTCCACCTATGTCAGAGCCAATTGAGGCATCAAATCACATGAAGGGGTCCCTGGAGCCAACCCTGTCGCATCTATCATACAATAAATCATAATTTAATTTCCGGCCTGGCCCTCAAGCCGACGCCACCATTCCAAAACCCTGAGGTCCAAATCTTATTCATATTTGACATCATAGGGTCAATCGATATCTGTGACTTCTGAAACCCTTTGTCAGGACTTGACTCTGTGGAAATTCAACTATTCGATAGTAACTTTTTGCGTTTTTTTTAAAGATAAAGTTCTCCAAAGGATTCTTATAAAAAATCTGTATCGGCTGCAGTGCCGGATCTGCCATACGTTTATTCTGTGCAAAGAATAAAGCCGTAATCTCTGAAGGCGCGCCGTGAAAATAAAAAGAATTTACTTAAAATAATCCTTGAATATTTAGTTTTATTTAATTTGATAAATCATGAATGATAAATTTGGCAAATCAAATTTAATAATGTTATTTTTAAGTTCTGCAAATATTTTTTATGTTTTATTATTGTGACAGCTGTTTCGGCGTTCTAGGCGATTTTAAAACTGCGGTTAATCCACGTTGTGACAACTTATTATTAATTTATTCTCCTCCCGTTATAATTTGGACGGGTTTTTAAAAATAATGATTTATTATCGATAAAACCGATTTAGTTAAAAAATAATTAAAATTCAATATTCTGTGAATTTTTTAAAATTATAATGTCTTTTCCATGAATTTAAATGATATTGTTTACTTAATTGATTTATTTAAATGTGTTATATTGTTTTGATAATGTGAACATGGCGAGAAGCGGTGAATATATAATTTTCCTTATAATTATAATTTATTTTTAAGTTTCAGTTTCAGTGCCGACGCGTTTATTGAAATATAGTAATGCAGCTTCATACAATAAGATGTAAATATATTAGTAAAATATACTAAACATTATATTATTGTTGTATACCTTACATTACCTTCTAATATAGTACAATAGTGACGTTATACTTAGTAGTTTGGGTGGTTAGGCGCTAGAACGCTCGCCTGCCATGCTGGCGGCCCGGGTTCGATTCCCGTATATAACATTTTATTCTGAATTTTTCTTTATTTTTTTAACATATTTTCGTAATTTTTTAAACAATCTTTTCTCTTAATTTGGACGGGTGACTGACGTTGATTCTGTAAATCAAGCTTCGATTCCAATATCGACATATATTTCTTTAGCGGTATTTATCGAAATCAATTGTTGGCTTTTGGAAAGTAACCTTGTGTATTGATGGTAACAAATATGACGGTCTCCATGGTTGTATAGCTTCTAGATATCTGGTGTACTTACTGTTACGGTGTTACTATTATATTTAAGTCTATCCTCATTGTAACCAACCTGTACTGCTGTTTTATGTATATATCTTTTAAATTTTTATTTCTTAATCTATTTAATACTTACATATGCTTTGATATTTCTGATATTTACGTAATAGTTATATTTTTGTAATATGAATGTTTTATAATGTTGATATTTTTAAAAGTATTGATGTTTTTATAATATTGATATTTTTATAATATTGATACTTTTATAATATTGGTACTTTTATAATTTTGATATTTTTTTATGATATTGACATTTTTATAATATTATTTTAATCGGTGTTATAAAATTGGACTCTAGTATCTCAATAACAAAACTGTAATGCTTTTACCATTATTTTTTTCTCTTTAATTTTTTTTTTCAACTTATGTACATCACAAGATGCATGCGCCTAAATATAATAATTTTGCCCTACATTTGTATAATGATTGTAATTTATTGTTGTATTATATTATATTGTTGAAATAAACTCCTGCTGACAAGCTACTTGCAGTGGCTTAGCGGGTATAAGTTCCCACTGTATATAATTAATATTATACAATAAAAAAAAAAAAAATAAAAAAAAATTAAAATTTCGATAACGTACGCTCTCCTGAAGCTACTGAAACCGGAAGTGTTAAGAAAATTCAACGATTAACGTATGCGTTTGGATAAATACCGTTTAAACCTTTACGAATAATAAAATGAAGATCATCTAATGTGATAGCTACCGCCAGGATGCTAATGTCTTAATGTGACTTTAGAGATGTTGATAAATCAATTTGTTCAGGAGTGATATATTTTTTTAAAGGGGAGGGGGGACAATACGTACTTACTACCTAGGGCGCAAGATATTATGGAAATGATCCTGTACTGCTGAAGAAATAAGAATCCTTGAACATACTAGATAAAGAACATCCAGGGAAGTTCATCATAAATAATATTCTTACGCATTAAATATGCGTTACTACTTATAGTTACTATCCAACTTCGGCCACTCGTTAATGTACAATACTCCATTTTCTTACATTACTTTGACAATTTAGTGATATATCACAATACTCCATTAGTCATGATTGATTTGACTTTATTAGCTGATATTGCATTGAATTCGCTTTGTGAACTGAAATTCAAATTAAAAATGATGTACAAATTTTATGAGATTAGAGTTTGGCTATTTAGAAATTTGACTACTTTATATACAGGTTGTCTATCTAATGGGATGTCCTCTATCGTATGGTGTTAAAATGTACACTTTTATATGAAATGTCTCTTCATTAACAAAGGATAAAAAAAAATATTTGTTTTCGACTTTCTTATTTCACAACAGCTGATAGTGAACAAACCAGTACGATTTTTTTATCTGATTCTTCTTTTTTTTTATTCAATATTTTTAGAATAATTTTTATTCTTATAAAACCTCATTGTAATATTTAATCATTGAAGAAGATATTATAAACACATCTCAATGAAATATGAAACAGAAAGACAGAAAATAAAAAGGTTACTATTTGGAGGATATTATGGAATAAAGTGAGGGGAATAAATAGAAATATGAGATGGATGAAAGATATAGGGTAATATTAATAGTTATTAAATTGAAATATGAGGTAGATAAAAAAAAAATAGAGAAAACAATTTGGTCTATAGCTCAATGAGTAGAGATGCCAGTCTCGGCAAGACTAGAGGATCTGGGTTCGAGTCCCAGTTGCCACCATTACCTTATTATTTTCTGTTTCCTTTTTTCATGCAGGTGTTTTTTTGTTTTTGAAAATGCTATCTTTTTTTTTTTTTTACTCCAATTTGTATATGTGTAGATACCAGTGGCGTGCATTGTACTACAAACAAATGTAGGTTGTGTGTAGTTTTTCAAGTTCGATTATGAATAATGTGGATTGAATATTTAAAACTTGCAACTTTATTATCATCTTTCGTTGATTCGTCTATGACAGAATATTTGTTAAATATAATATCTTCTTCAATGATTTATTTTTCTTTTTAATAATTGTTACAATTTGGATTTGCCTTTTTTTTAGTAGATTTTTAAGAGCTCTTACAAAATATTGTTGAGCACAATCATTGTTAAATGAATTCCCTAAATTAAACGAAA
The DNA here is from genome assembly GCA_022606495.2 of Halesus radiatus. Taxonomy (NCBI): domain Eukaryota; kingdom Metazoa; phylum Arthropoda; class Insecta; order Trichoptera; family Limnephilidae; genus Halesus; species Halesus radiatus. The sequence goes on from JAHDVE020003982.1 coordinate 100,399, forward strand.
ATAAATCATTTTATACATTATTTTGCTACATTTGACGATAAAATATATTGTTCAAAGCAACATGGGAGGAGTGGACTGTGAAAGCAATTTTGATTTATGAGAATACGGGAAGGCTACAAAGTGACCAAACTGAGTTACTCACCCCTCGTAGACGGCTTCTGGATCTTTTCCTCCCCTCGTAGCCAGGGTCACCTCATATTAAACATAATATGTTTTATATTTCTAATTTCAGATAAAAACACGTTTTTTTATTGTAAAATTTAACACAAAGATATGCCTGCATAGCTATTCATATTACAAGTTTACGGTATACAAAATATATTTGTGAAAGAGAATATTAAGTTAAATGTAGACAGTTGCAGGAGTCCCGGGAAGAGATAAGCATGGCATTATTTTTTTTTATAACGTAGCCAGGACATGACGCACTAAACATCTTATAATGTGTTACTATAAAGTTACATTAAATTAAAATAGAAAAAAAGGTCTATTTAATTCATTTTATTTTAGAAACAAATATTACACAGTATTTAAAATGAGTGGTTTACAATTTGCAACGTTTTAAAAAAAACGATGCAAGGATCGATGTCAATGAAGTGTCTCCGAGCCAGTACTCACAGTTTTTTTTAAATTAATACCTCCCTAATTGAGAAATTCTCGT